>NDGM011149931.1:0-10298 GCA_002564305.1 Octomys mimax | reverse complement strand
TCTTGAGGTTGGTCATATAGGATAAAAATGAAGTTAGCCATAGTGGCGTGGAATGTATGATCTTTATTTTTAAAATGCATCACTCTAACATTATACATATCAGATCAAACAGGAATACTACAGTATGCTTTATTTTGCAGGTATTAGTCAGCACTCTAAATTGATATACCCAACACTTTAAGTAGCAGCAAGCATCAGTTCTCCCCAAAAAGCTTTGGTGCAAAATGATTCCTTTTACTTCATGAGTTCAAAGTCTATCTGAGCCACTGTTGTACATCCTAACATAAAAAGAACGCTGTGAGCAAAGCTAACTGAACACGAAGTTCAGAGATTACTAACTTCCTGTATTTTATTGGAGTGGAAGCAGCTTGTTTTAACCCCTGGTTAATAGTTTATATCATAATTCTCAAAGAATAAAACACATGTGTTTTCTAGTAAGACAAAAACCATGACACTAACGAAGAAATAGTAATAATAAGTCCCCCACCCAGAGGTAGAAAACTTTTAAATAAACCAGTAATTCGGAGCTTCTCTGAATACCCAATTCATATGCCTGGCAAGGTCACAAGCTGATTTAACTCAACTGGCTTTTATGCAATCATCTCAAAAGGTATATGCTGAAATGAAGCCACCATTCTTTATAGTAGCAATGCAGATACTCTCAAAGGCCAATATTTTAAAAGCAAACATTCTTCATATACCACAGCAAACAGAGAAGCTGAGTCTGCAGGGAGGCAGAGCTCCAGAGTTCCAAAGGAGATGCGATCGAGCAATATGCCTTTCAGCTCCACTTTGGAATATATGCTTTCAAGATGTGCATACAGACAAGACTGTAAGGAAGGATGCAGACCTTACTTTTTTAACAAAATTTCCTAGTATCAGCTAGTAGCAGAAAGTTCTGCCATCAGTTAGTGACAACAGTGCAGTAGTGAGTATCTGCATTGTGCTGAGAGGTAGATTGGGACTTAATCCTTGGATTTAATAACAAAGTTTATTTAAACTGTTTCACTCAATTTTTTACACTTAAACTTAACTTTTTAATTCAAAGTAAATTTCTGAAGTGATGGCAGGTCTTTGGAAACTTTTTAGTTCAATGTAGACATAAAATAAACTGATAAAATAAGTTTTTGTCTTCTGCTAAAGACAGATGTGCAAAGCCGCTATCACACAGCACCATGCTTCCAAAGGAGGGCCCCTTGGCAGCTGAAGCAGTCACGCAGACAGAAGCACTATGCTTCTAATACCTCGCCATAGAAGGCATAGCCATGAGGCGTCCCAACCAGGATGGAAGTTTCTGTCACGATCAACAAATCGTACAGAATAATCCCAGCCCAGATTTGGCTAGGGTGTCACCTGATTGATGATGTGTCAGGGCCATAAGCCTCTAGATTTAGCATTTATTGCTGTGAGAAAAAACTCAATGCATTAAAGACAGCAGTTTGAACCTTTTTGTATAGGGAATAGGAAAGTGCAGGAGGCATACAGAATATATAGAAGGATTTTTCTTTTGTTTAAAGCAGGGCAGGGCACATTAACTTTCTGAACTAGTTAAGGCTGTGAGGGGAAAAATTTTCTGAATCATAATCTTAAAAAATCATAACCCATTCTAAAGCAACACCATAAAAAAAAGCTGGAGGTCTTCCTCCTTCAGCATAAATTTCAAGTCTGAGATAATCAATACATTCCAAACTCCAGAAGAAAAAAAAAAGACTTTCATGTTAAAATATAGTAGCAACTAACAGTGATGGAGAAAACTGCCAGACTTTTGCTATGAAATACAGTACTATGAAATCCTTTTTTAAATGGTGTTGGGGACAGAACGCAGCGCATGACAAACCTTCTGTCACTAAACTACACTTCCAGCCCGTGTTCTTTTTTTAACTACCGGGAAAAAAAAAAACAGATTTAAATAATCCTCATTAGAAGAAAGGGAAAGGAAGTCTTATTATCAATCCAATTTTATGTTTCTCACTAATAAAAATGAATTCATTATGTTCTTGAATTTATTTCCGGAAGCAAGTTCAATCTTCTAACAGCTTTGATTTTGCAAATAACATCAAATAGCAAAATACAAGTAACTGCAACATATAAAATTATACTTCAGTAGAAATGCTTTTATAATTGGATACAGAGGCTTAAAATCATTAGTTTTTGTATTTACTTTAAAAAGACATATTCTAAGCCATAATTCTTTTCAATTACATTTTAACAAAGGAAGAAAAATAAAATATAAAAAATTGGTCCTAAAACATTTTTTTCTGAAGTGAGTGCTATTCATGCCCAAATCAGCTCTCAGCTCACTGAGGTTAGACTGTGCACCTTAAACAGTCTATCGCACAGCATTTCCTGGCTTTCAGTCAAGGAAAACTTCTGATTGGAAAAGAAAAAAAAAGCGGGAAGAGAAACAAAACATATGAGTTTTAACTGATTATACGGACTGATAACCAGTGCGGCTTTTCCTTCTTCCAATCATATAAGAGATAAATACAACAATTATAAGGAAGCCCAAGGCCACACCCACTGCAACAGGAATAAGAAAGTTGAGGTCAGAGTCAGCAGAACATTCTTCGGCTGTTAGAAAAGAACAGACAGCAAGGAAAGGAAATTAGTAAAGTATACCATTAGGTAGAAACAAGCAACAAGAAACAAGCATTTGTTAAGAGTGCTCAAAGGTTAGTCTCTTATAACTTTACCCTTATTTTCTTATTTTTTCAGTATTAACCCAAACATTTTCAGCAACTGATCATCCTACATCTTATTATCAATTCATCTACAATCACATCAAATTCCTCAGCACGAAAAGCTGAAGGGAAGAATGGGAAAAGGTTCAAAATACAGAATTATGCTTACATAATATGGGAAGAGTTTAGGTTTAACTGTCTACTGCCACTGGGGAAAATCATCCACACTCATAAACCACTTCCTGTGGATTTCCCCACTCCTTTTCTCCCTTGCATAGCTATCATTAAATTATGAAAGAATTCTTTATATGTAATAAAATTTAAGATTCAAGATCAAGGAAATACAGTATAATTCCTTTGCACATGCCTTACCAGCTGATACATTACTATTTTCAGCTGAGGAGTGGCCAGGAAGAATAGCAGCAGAATCTACACTTCCTTGGGCCACAGAAAGCAGTGTGTACAATGCGGACTCTGAGCTCTGAACTGAGGCAGAATTGAACTTAAATCCTGACTAAAAGTTCTAGTCTAAGAACCTTGTTAAATAATTCAAACTGGGCCTCATAGAAGGGAGATAATACTTACAAGGTGTTTAAAGGTGAAATATAAATATTTTAAAGCATTTGATACACATCAAGTGGTAAACAAGTGTCCATTCCCTTTGTTTTTCCTCCCATGTTTGTGGTCCCATCAGAGGAAGTTTAGGTTTTGAAGTAACAGATCGTACTTACATTATTGAAGAGGTCAATACTAAGCAAAACTTAACATAGTAGCTCAGAGTACCCAACTCTGATCTCATATATTCAAATTTAAACCAGCAGTTGTTTTACTACTGAGTGATTAGATTTTGATGAGGCAATTTTTATCAAGATGCTATTAATAGTTTGTTGCTCACTAGATATATCATCTCAGTAATGTCCTTCCTTTTTCAGTAAAATTTTGGAACTAAATTAATCACTAAAGGTCTTTTTCATTAGAAATCTAATGTAATTAACAAAATGTGACATATATTTAGTATGATTTATGACAACCGTACTTGTATTTTTTTGTCTTAATTGAATTTTTCATCTTACCCTTCTTTCATTCATAAAAAATTTGCTAAGGTTCTGCAAACATACCATTTATTTCAATAATCACATTAGCCTTTGTTGGAAGGATTTATCATATTTTACTGAAAGATCTCAAACAGAGATCAAGAGCCGGATATCAAGATACACTGTAGTGCTAACTGGTAAGTTACAGAAATTCTGAACAGATCACCATGCATATTAAAATGAATCAATAATCATTTTAATGTGAAAGTCTTTTTATCTGTTAAGTTTCCTTCATGCTTATCTATACATTTGGTATCTGTGCCTCACTTATACCATGGAGCACGCTTCAGAAAGGGCCTATTATGTCATTCCTTTCAATGCCAGCAACCTCTCCCTGCCCCCCCCCAACCTATGCTCTGCCCCACCGGAGCTGTCTTGCAGAAGCAAGAGCCTAGCTGCTCTGCTTCACTGCCTCTGTCCTGAGACTGCTGTTGGCTTACATTTCATAAGTACTAGTCTGATGACAACACTAAATAGATTTTAATGCTCTAGAGATCAACAAGATGAGGTAGAAAAACACAATACAATCTGTCCTAAGTAGTTCATAGAATATTTCTATCTTTCAATGCTAATCAGGCATCCAAAGAGCAAAACAAAGGCAGTGTGGGGGGGATGTGGCAAGTGGTTAGATATGCTTGAATCTTTTCAGCTTATATTGCTGAAAGATGAGTCGTTTTTCTGAAAAGCTAATTCTTAAGGCAGTTTAAATTGTATGGTAGCTTCTTCAGTCTGTTTTTTTTTCACCCAGGGCAGTGGTTTCTTCTTGTACTTGAACAAAGAAGTCAGTAAAGTTTGTATAAGCTTAAAAATGCAGATGGTCCTGCAGACAATCTGTACCTGACTCCACAGAAGACCAAGTTTGGGCATACTGGATTAGCATTTACACCACATCAATACTTACTTAATAAACTATATGCAAAGGCACACTTGATGTGTTTAAATCAGGATGGTCAAACATTGAAACAGAACACCAGTAGAGAAACAATATTTATTAATTCCATTAAAACACACCTACATGTTTTGTTCTTATAATGGCTGTGTTAATAAGTTTAAGGCATCTTAGGTTAGGATCAAAATTTGGCCAACGCTCTTTAAGATAGACCATAAAACACTCCACACCAATGCTCTTTGCAACAAATTTATCTCCAGGACCAGTAAACATAATTTTTTTCACCTTTACGTTGATCAATCAAATGGTGGGCCTGATATAAGAGTTAAAGTTTCAACATATTGATTTTATAAAGCAAAGTGTTTCATACATTGAGCAAGAAAACCTTGTAATTTCATGTACTGTTATACAATCAATCAGATTGCAAGTTTTAAAATTGCTCATATCCAGCATGATGGCGCTTGAGACCAATAAAATAAGCCAGCAACACTAGAATGAGTACTCCTGCCAAGGCTGCTCCCACCGCTATGGGCACAAGGAAGTTGTCATCATCTGCAGTGCAGTCTTGAGCTGGATGTGGAGAAAGCACAGTTGAGAACAGAAACAATGACAACATTTTAAATCCATCTATTTTAAGTTAAAATGACAGCACTTTCCAACACAAATATTTCAGGTGTTTGTTTTTCACCAACATAACAAGTCAGTGCCATTCATTATTAGCAAATGAGATGTTCCACAAAAGTGACTTGCCAAATAGGCAAATTATACACTTTTGCATATCTAAAAAATATGCAGTCATTTTAAGTGAAAGATGTATAAAGTGATCGTGTACTTCCCAGGTTTCTTAACAAGAAGATAATGAATGCAAATACAATTAGCCTCTCCTTGATCAGGCTGTGAGCTTTCAGAAGCAAAATGTCGAGCCATGTTGAAGCATGGGCCGAGTCCCTGTACCTTGTGAAGCATTAACTCACCAAATGAACAATACAAAACACACACAAAACCCCAATGCAGAGCAACCTGGGGTCATTGAGCACAGGGGAAAAGATGCAAACTGGGCCTGGTGGTGTAGCAGTTGGCCTCAAGACACTCAGTCTACAGCGAGAATCAGACAAGGATATTAGTGGTTATGACTTCAAAATGTATTGCAGTAGGGGCAAGCGATATACAAATTATCATAGGAGTGTCTCAAAGCCACACTCAGCCTTGTTACACAAAAATATTTTTGAGTGGTGACATTTAAGATGACTGTTTTAGGTTTGGGTAGGAGTTAGCATGCAGGTTATGGGAGAATGGCTTTTTGTGTGTAAAAAACAAAAATATGGATGGTAAGAAAACATGGACAATGGCGCAAGTAAGTCTGCACAGCTGGAAAGATGGGTGGTCTGGACAGGGGGCAGAGTCAGTGTATGAGGACCAAATCCCAAAAGTACTCTATGAATCTTGGTAGTTTATTCTTGATGGAAAAAGAACCCTCAGGATTTTAGGATTTGGGTCTTTCCTTCTTTCCTTCCTTCTTTCCTTCCTTCCTTCCTTCCTTCCTTCTTTCCTTCTTTCCTTCCTTCTTTTTTTTTCCTTCCTTCTTTAGGCAGGGTTTCACTATGTAGTTCAGGCTGGCCTTGAACTCAATAGGTAGTGTAGGATGGCCTGAAACTCCTAGTGATCCTCCTGCCTCAGCCTCCTGAAAGCTAGGAACAGCCATGCGTCACCATGTCTGGCAGTACCAGGATTTTAAACACGATGTTTGTTTTACTTATTTTTTGGTACGGGGATTGAACTCAGGACCTTGTGCTTGCCAGGTAGGTGTTTATGCTCCTGAGCTACATCCCCAGCCCAGGCTGTTTGTTTTAGAAGTTATGGTGGAAGGCTAGGCATATAGCTCAGTGTCATAGTGCTTCCTGGCAAGTACATGGTCTAGAGTTCAATTCCCAGTACCAAAAAGTTATGGTGGATAGAAGACTAGAGGTAATAACTTAGGAGATGTCTTTATTGTTAGAATCCAAGTGACCAATGCTATAGTCCAGTACTAGGTTAGCAAAGTGTAGATGTAGAAGGGATACAGTACAGATCCAATTACAAAGCAGCATTAACCAAATGAATGTAGAGTGTGGAGGAGGAGAAGGGAGGCAATAGGATGGTTTCCAATTCCACCTTTGAATGATTATATAGATGCTTTCATTGTGATGGGAATCCCAGAGGAGACAGACATGCATCTCCTTGTTGGTATGCATGCAATTACTGCTGTGAGGGGTAGCTGAGAGGTGGTGGGAAAGGACAAGCGGGTGATTGAGTTTAAGATGCCTACACCATCACCTTATATTTCTCATTAAGGGCAAGTAGAATGAAAAGACATAAAAACTCTTGAGAAATCAGTATTTAAGGGATGAAGGCATAAAAAAGGAAACAGAAAAGGCAGGCAGAAATGGTGCCCCAGAAGCTAAGGGTTTCAGTTAGCCTCAGAGACTAGTGTAAAAATAAGAGAAGCCCCCAAAAATGTTCATTGAGATCCAAGCATGGTAGTGCACACCTACAATCTCAGCACTCTCAGTGACTTAGAGAGACCACATCTCAAAATTTTAAAAATGATCAAAGAGCTCAGTGCAAAGGTCTCAGGTTCAATTCACAGTAATAAACAAAAATGTCCATTGGATCTAGCAGTACAGAAGGTGAGGGTATGAGTCAAACTGCTGTAGCTTTAGGAATGAATGGGAATTAGTTAGGGCCTCAAGAACTTGGGATAGAGAACATACATTCATTTCAAGAAGTTTAGAATGACTTTTGAAATTCAGTTTATTGGTGCACTTGAAATATACATAATGATCACTTTCATCATAGGGACTCTGTACCTGTACATGACATATCTCAATTCTTTTTTTCCCCATCTCTTTACCCCTCCTTCAATCCATGTCCTACTTATTTAGAAAAGCTGTTATTCCTTTTCTTTTTTCTTCTTTTCCATCCCTTGATCTCCCCTTCCCCCTCCCTTGTTTCCCTTCTTATATGAGTACCTTCTTCCTATTTCATAGAATCTTGTATACATCCTATCAGCGAAATAACTCAGTCCCTCGCACCACATGCCGTGCCGGCCCTGCCCCCAGGCATGCTGAGGCAGCCACCAAGACCGGGCATGGTAGCACACACCCATAATCCCAGTGCTAGGTAGGCTGAAAACACGAGGATCGCTATGAGTCCAAGCAGCATAGTGAGACCCTGTACCAAATACATTTTTTTAAAAAGTGCAGAGGTAGTTGAAGGGGGACACAGGAACAAGAAAAGATGGTGTCTAGGTGGAAGAGATTTAAATATATTTACAGGATGAGAGTTAAATGTTCATTGGATGAGACAGAGCCCTAGGAAATACAGGCTGAAGATGCTGAATGATATAAGGCCTCCTAGAAGGTAGGAGGGATGAGATCCCAGAAGCACTGATTGGGAAGAGAAAAACTTATTCTGATAGCACAGAAGAGGTGGAATAATGCAGATGAGACTCCAGTTGCAGACCAGGAAAGGCAGGTGGNCACTGCTCTCTTCTTCCCATTTCCTTGTTTATTGCCCTTGTGCTCTTCCTAGTTTGCTATCTACTACGACTGATAAATCAGGTAATTATGCTTACTAGAATTTTGTCAAAAGTAACAACAGGTTTCAAGACACTTTTGATTGTGCTTACATTCAGAAATGCCCCAGGTTTTTTTCTCCCCTTCTAATAGCCTCTAGGGCAAAAACTGGGAACCAAATGCAACCGTGGAGTTTACTGACTTTTGACATTAACTTTGGCTGCCAACTCAATGATCCTTATGAGCTTGGTAAAGAATCTAGGTAGCTCAGTTTGCCAGATGTAACTCGTGACTAGATGGTGTTAAGAGTCCCCAGGTAGGTCCTCTCCTCCTATTTCCCAAATTACCATCCAGCCTATGAATTTCTAGGTGGCACATACCCTAAAATATTATGCTTTGCCTCTAAGATCTTTCATTTTTAAAAAAATTCTTTAGTAGATGAATTTCTTCTGCTGGCAGCAGACTAACATTCCTCTTTTTCAAATTGGGTATTTGACCTAATACTGAAAGGACTTTCATAAATACTGTCAATATGGTTTCCATGTAAGACAAATATTCCCATATCAAAAAGGCAATTCCAATATTACAAAGCTCTTCCTAGATGCTAACACTTACTTAAAATGCTCTCAATTACTATATGAAATATTAATTTTAGTATTGATTTTATGAATTCAATATTTAGTATTTGTTTAGGTGATGGAAAGGAATGTGGGAAAAACAATGATTTTTAACAAGATCACATCCTGAAGAAAATAAAACCTTATTCTATATATGATTTTGACTTGATCTGACTAATGTAATAACGAAAATATTTCTAGGAAAAGGAAAAGTATATTTGCGGAACTGTTTAACAGCCCTAGAAGTGATAAAAAATTTTAAAGATTAAAATGTTTCATGCTGAGGATGTGGCCCACTGGTAGAGCACTTGTCTTACATGCACAAGACCCTGGGCTCAGTCTTCACAAACACATACACATACACACACACACACACACACACACACACGTTTCTTTTTTGAGCTAGGCACAGCAGTGTGCGCCTGTAATCCCAGCACTCCATAGGCTGAGGCAAGAGAATTGCTGTGAGTTTGAGGCCAACCTGGGCTACAAAGTGTGCTCAAGGCCTGCCTAGGGGCCGGGGAGATGGCTCAGTGGAAAAAGCACTTCCCTTGCAAGCACAAGGGCCTGAGTTCAATCCCCGGTTCCACCAAAAAAAAAAAAAGGCCAGCCTAAACTGCATTGTGAGGCCCTGTGTCAAAAAAAGATTTAAAAAAAGAATTACGTTCTTATATAATTTATTATATATCTTTGGATCTGCACTCCAACATGTGTATCATAGACAACTGAAGAGGTGCATAAAGCTACTGCGTATCACTGTTGCACGTCTACACCAGTTTCAAAGACAAGATCTAGTTACTGGTACACCAGAGTAGCTACCAGAGGAAAAGAAAAAAATGGGTGGGACAGTGATTAGTCCAAGAAAATTTAGCATTATCTACCTAAATAAGCAGATTAAATACTACAATCTTAAAAATATAAATCTTTTTTTTTTTTTGAAGACAGGGTATTTTTAAGTGGAAAAAATTATAAATCTTATAAAAAATTTTCCTGGTAGGGCTGGGGAGATAGCTCAGTAGACTAAGCACTTGCCTGGCAAGTGCAGGGTCCTGAGTTCAATCCCCGGTACCGCAAAAAAAAAAAAAAAAGAAAAAGAAAAAGAAACTAGCCTGGCAAATAATACAGGAAACTTAAGCTAGTGCACTGTACTTTGGAACGTAAAGTATGTTCTTCATACGTAAAGTATGTTCTTGATACTCTTGATATGTAACAAGTACCTTCTTATCAGCGTCCTGCTAAACATATTCAAATGTGCATTTATCTTCTCTAAAGTGGAAGTTATTTCTCAAAGAAATAAGGGTAGCAAAATTTTAAAGTCCCAAGCACAAATGGACATGGTGGTACACTCCTATAATCCTAGCACTTGGAAGGCTGAGGCAGGAGGATCACCGAAAGTTCGAGGCCAGCCTGGACTATATAGGAAAACCCTGTTTCAATCAATAAATTAATAAATAGATGAATAG
>NDGM011149909.1:0-17148 GCA_002564305.1 Octomys mimax | reverse complement strand
AAAAAAAAAAAAAAAAAGATGAAAAGCAATATGTAAATGTGAAACATATCATAGATTATATTAAGGCTCTTAGTTACTTTTTACTTGTTGCTGCGACAAATACCTGACTCTCAAAATTAAAGAAGGAAAAGTTTGTTTAACTCACAGTTTGTGGAGGTTTCAGTCCGTACTCAACTGGCTCCAAAGCAAACTGAAGCAGTTCAGAGTGACAGAAAACAATAAGGAGCAGAGGAGGAGCAGCAGCTGGGGCATCCATCAAGCCTCTCTCTTCCTCCTATGTTGACTGCGAAGCTTGGAGCTCATCCGAAGTGGCACAGCTGTAAGTGACTCGAAGAAGAGGACTTCCCCCAAGGAAGTGGACTGGGGGCAGTGAAGTCTTCTTCAACTCCTTCATATATGCTTTTTGTGCTGAGCCACTCGGGGTGGCCTCTTGTGCCCTAGGGTGGAACCAATTGCACCCCAGGGTGGATCCAATGGCACCCCAGGGCAGTCCCCCCCACTTCCCACTCCCCATCCCCCACTGCCCCATTTTCTGTCCCAGAACCGGGCCACCTGATCCAGCCAATCTTCCTACATCAAATTGACACAATGTATCAACTACCACAGGCTCTGTAGAAAGTTCACAGACCACTAAAGAATGTATATACACTCCAAGAAGAAAAAAGGTATACAAATATTTCAGTATTAAATTTATTATTAATATCACTAACACAAGTCACCTTTGGCCTCTACAATTACAAGAGGTGCTGTAAGTGGTGGCCGTGTGTTTCCAGAGATCTGTCAGTGAGGCAGACTGCTGCTCGGGTAACGTTGGGTACTGAGGCTGCTGCATGTGCACCTTGAACGTCTTCTCTAAGAGCTTACAGCTCAGTAGGTTTTCTGCAATATTCAGCATCCTCTACCAGGGGCCCACATACTAGAGGAACATCATCTGTTGAACCAGCATCAAATTACTCTTCTTTTCCTGAAGTGTGTATGCACCCTACCTCCCTTCTGAGATCTAAAATATGTCTTGTGTGTACCTGTGAGAAAGATGAGGAGTGGTGAAAGGACAAAACAGACAACACACCTTCCGGTTACACAACATCTACTACACACTTAAAACTCTGTCCCGAGCAACCTTAAAAAGCCTTTGATTTACGTGTGCTTCTTACCAGGTCAATAGATTCCTTCAACATTTTTTATGCGCTGACATCCAGAGATATTGATCCAAACATATTTTATTACTGAAAGGAGCCAATGTATTTAAGTACTCAATGATTTTGGTTTTAGTGCATTTTTATCTGTGAGTCACTTCCCTGAGACGTGTGCTTTTGAGCGCTGTGTGAGGCCCAAATTTCTTGACTTTCATTTAAAGCATAGACGTGAAGATATGAGAGTCTGACTTAATTGACTTTTTTATTTTACAGTCATAAACTCTTATGGACTCCTACAAATCCCGGTCACTGAACTGGCCTGAAGCTAGGAGTATCTGAGAGGAAATATCTCAGGTGATATATGTTTTCATTAGACTCTTCGAATAAATTACCCAATCAAATTTAATTGTCTAATTAACAGATTCAAATGTATTTGGTCAAATAATCAGAAAGGGATATACTGAGTCATTAGTTAAAATTTTTAGTCCTTTTCTGATTCACGATTTTTGTCCAAATTGTGATTTTGAGATTTATGGTTTAAGATGTATACGTGATCAGCATCCAAGGAGTGACTGTAGCAGTGACAAAGTGGTACACCTTCTGGGTCTTGAAACTTTGTATTAACCAAACATGAAACAGTGATTCCTATAGCAAGGACAGTTTCAGTGAATTATTTTAAGGGTAAGACATCCAATTGAATATTTAGTCTCAGTCTAATAAATGTTAAATGGCAAAAAAAAATCATATTCAAAAGTCCCAATTAATGTGATATTAGAAAAAAACCCAGTAGATCACCTGATTGCTTCACTCAGCCTCGTCCTCCTAACGCCTGCAGGGATGCTGGAGGCACTGGCAAAGAGATGCTGAGCCAGGAGCAGAGCTTTACATGTGGAGGAAGAGAAGGTGATAACAGTGATGGCAAGGGCTGGGGGCGGTGCCAGGCTATGGCTCTGTGACGTCTTCTATAATGCACTTGGCAGCACTTCTGACAGATGAGGAAAAAACCAGACCCGAAAATTTTAATTTCCTAATCATTGACTCAGAATCAAGCCTTTCACAGGGTGGCACTAGGATCACTTGCCTTCCATTAATTTGCTTAGCTTTGTAATCAAGTAATCAAATCACATACACGAAACTGTATGAAACATTTGACTGCCTGGAAAAGGAACAGCTAAACAGTTTAAAATACTTTGTTCCATCATCTACCAGAAAAGCACTTTTGAGAATATTTGGGTTCAAAAGGTGTTCTGGACGTGGAGTATGACACATAGTCAGGCTCTCATGAGTGCAAGCATTCCTTTAAGGATTTGTAATATATATTCAGATTGAGCTGTCTTTGTGCTTAGTTGCCAAATTCTTACAATGACAATAAAGCTGAAGCACTGTCTGGATTGTGCTTTATCTGGTTTGTAGGTTTTCCCAGATCTGCCCGTTAAAGAGTTAGTAAACTCAGATTATCTGATGGAAACATAGTGAAGGTGTGGCCTGGAGTAGAGAATTTGGCACCTGCTCCCACACAGCTTGTTTTCTAGCAAAGTATAAAAACAATAAATAAGTAAGAAAATAGATAAAATTCACAACTAGAAACATTGTTAATCAATGCTCTTTAGGAAAGAAATCAAGAGAGTAATGGAAAATGAATACGAAGTCACCAGGCAGTCAGTTGGCACTGGGCAGACAGAACTCGGAGTTGGTGACCTCGTTTACAGAGGAAACAGTGCACTTGCAATGAGTTTGAACTCTCTATCAAGGAATATGCAAGCTAAGGAGTCACAAAATTACTTTTGACACATGAAGTAAATCTACAAACACAAATGTAGATAGTAAAACTTAATAGCTCTGGAGAGGATGTTGCAGAGGTCAACACTCGCCTTTAATGAACCATTAACACTTGAAGATATGCATTAAAATCATGCTAAGACTAGGACACAGCACAAGGAGGAAGGCAATTTAATGGTCAGCTTAATACTCTTGCCACAGGGCTCACTATTCTAGAGAACTTGGATCCATAAGTAAGGGATAGTACTATAGACCAAGTGATGCCAGAGATTCGGGGCAACAACAGGAAGAAGCAGCCACATTCTGGTAAAAAGAAGCCATTATTTGCTTTTCTTTGTAAAGAAATCTGTGCCTGCTATCCCTAGCCCATAAGGTAGCAGTATTTAGTCTCCTACAGTAATCTTCACATAGTTATAGGAGAAAGAAAAAGGGATATTTTATTCAAAGTATTCATTTCTTCATTCAATTATTTATTGATCAAATGTTCATTGAGCATTTATTATATACTTCTTCCTAAACATCATTTTGGTATTTTAGAAACAAATTTAAGCCATCTTATGATTGATTAGCCAAAAGAATTGTGGCATGGAAACACCACCTGTGTGGCTCGTGCCAGGCCTGCCTCACTTGCCATGGAGAGCTACAGAGAAATGCAAAACAGAGCTCCAGGTTACTGCTGGAGAATGTTCCTAAAGACTTTGTAGTTGTGCTGAGGATGCCGCTGCTCAAGCATATTATATAGCTTCTGGTCAGGATTGCTTTTACATTTAGGAAAAGTCCCCAAGACCCAAATGCTCAATGGGGACTGTCTGATCCGAGTACGTTCAGCATAAAATCATTGCATTCAGCATATATGCAATATTCAACTATATAAAATGAATAAACATAATGTCTGAATAAATACAGTATAATTTAATACGAGCAAATTTTAAAAATGTCTTCCTGTTACAGTTAACATCTGTTTGACTCTTACCTGAAGACCACCTTGGGCTGTATTTCCACAAAAATAAAAAAAGTGTACATTTGGGAAAATATTTTTAAATAAATAAAAGCTCTTATGAGGGAAACATTATGAAACTAGAAAGTTGAAAAAGTGGATATAATTCAGTAGCTAGATGTGTACAGAGCTACTAGATATGGACAAAGATTCTTCATAAGCCCAGGCAGAGAAAGTGTTAAATGGGGAAAACATGAATCAACAAAATGGAATAGAATTTGTTTTCTGCATAAACGTTTGGTTATATGTGGCTTTAAATGCTCCTCTACAAACACCCAAACATGTCAGAGCTCAGGTCACTCATTCTACTTTGGAGAGACCAAGCTCAAAGGCGGTGGACCCCAGCCCTTTGCCAACTCAGAATTTCTACAGCCCTCACGGCTCGTCCCAGGCCCTATCTTCTGGGCCTCCTCAGGAAGGCAGGGAGTATGCAGACTCAGCAGAAAATTTATACAGGTCTTTAGAAGGCCGCAAAGCAATCAGTTTTGAAATCAGAATCTCTAAAAAAACAATTGCACTGACCAGCTAGGGTTCTGAGTCTCTATTCAAATTCGAGCAACAATTGTATAAAAAAAATATAGCCTTTATTTAGGATGAGTAGGTGATGAAATATTTATGCTGATAAAGTTAGTTGCAAAGGCCAAGAAACTAAGAGCAGAGAATTCCAATGACTGTGACCCAGGAGGGGCTTGCAGCAGCTGAATCATTAAGCGAGGGTTTACGCACCTGTGAGTAACAAAATACTGTTTTCTGAGGTTGAAGTCTCTAAGGCAATAAATGAGGCAAATAAGATAGGACTTAGTAAAAGTGCTGCCTACAGTCCCAAATATTAGAGAACTTGCAGTATCTGTGAAGATACACTTGAAATTAATGGCGCATACAGATGAAACTTTTAAATGTCAGCCTCGCAAGGAATGCGAGTGAGATGGCATGATGGAAGTTTATTCGGCTTTAGAAATGCACTGACTCAAAATGATCCTGCTCTCCTAAAGAATCATTTATTTTCATTGAAAATACATTAAGTCAGTACTTAGAACTTGGAGGGTGTGTGTGTGTGTGTGTGTGTGTGTGTGTGAATCAGGGGCCTGAGCAAAGTGTTGAAATGATAAATTGCAGCAAATATTCATTATGTTGATTCATTCTTAGCTAATGATGGCTACGAACATGTGCTCAAATCAAAATCCTTCACAACTATGAAAATCATTTACTAAAGTCTCACCACGCATTTTCTGGATATTCCTTGATTCATACACCTCACTGGTTTCCTTTCTATTCCATATATGTTTAGTTTACTTCAGTCTTTTATGTCCTTCCCAATGTTTTTTCCAATATTAAATCACTGACATTCAATTCACTAGAATGCAAATATCTCATCTCAGGGTTAAAAACAAACACCTTCCACAATATAGCACTCGAGTCCCATGGAACAACGGTGAGTTAATGACCTCCAGCTTCATGCCCAATTACAAGCCCACACTGAATTCAAAGTATTCCTTAATGAAGGCTGCAACACCTTTCTTGCAAAATAGACTCCATCTGCTGCCAAATCCAGCTTTATGCAAGCATGTTCAATTCCTCAAAGTTCTGGAATAGTTCTTCCCACTTTTCTCTGACATGGTCTATTAATTATGTTCTCATGTGACTTCCGTGTTAGTTAGAGGGCGTCAAGAGCCTCACCGGCTAATGGCAAGCCCAATCGTTGGTTTCCTTGTGGGAATGTCCCTGTAGTTCCCTGCCCCTTCTGTTATGTCTGTGCTCACATTTGCATGCGTAAGTCTTTAGCTACATATGTCCCAGAACTCAGCCATTAATATATATTTTGAAACTGAAAAACTGCAAGAGAATTCAGAATATTTGCTTGACTTAGTAGCACAAAATCTGTACTGTCTTTTACAGCATTCTATCAGTGGCATTTCTAAGATCCATTACACACATTCATGCACTTACATATATGTGCACAAACACAGCTATACACAGCATAACAATTACAGGAACCTTTCTATACTCCCCTGTGCCGGCTCTCACCCTTCCCAGGCATCCAGCAAATGCTCCACTGTAGTTAAAGGCTCCCTAGCCATCCACTTTGGATCTTCCCATACCTTGATGCCTCTAGTGTTCACAGCCACGTGCCATCACTACAACTACCTGCATGCACATGCATACGGGCATATGCCAATTTACCGCAGTACCTGCATTTTCCCACTGGAAATCACAGTCCCGGCTCTGAGATGAACTCCTGGGTATCTTCTTGTCATGCACATTTCCCTTCTCAATAGCATCTCTGAGGACAAACGCCTGGTGAGAAAAGATAAGACTTGCCAAGGTGCTCAAGATTTGTTTTAAGGGTAGGTTGCATTTTGAAGAAAGTTTTTGCATACTTGCAACATGTTTCAAGGAGTAAATTTGGACTAGTAGAATTTCAGGAAAAGATATACATTGTAAATGGAATATTTTGAAGCAAAAGAATCTTCATATACTGTTGGTATAGGGTAAAAGAAATAAAGACGAAGAGGAAGAAGACAGTGAAACCATAATTGCAAGGCATGACCACAGTCACCCGAGGCTATCTGCACGTGCCATCCATGTCCTTCCTGGCTGGGCTTCTGACTGAGATCTAGAACAGAGGCACGTGGCTGGGTCTCATATACTAGTTTGTTACTCAGCCAGAGAACTTATGAAACTGGACTGGCATTCTCCCATTTCACTCAAGATTACAGAATTAAATAAGCAAAGGGAAGACTTGTAGCAGGGACCTGGAGGTTGAGGCTGCAGCTGTCCGGTGGACAACTACATAAAACCAGGACGACTGGCACCTTTTCCTTTATTTTATGTTGCCTTTATTTATTACCTTAAAATTTGGGTCAGATCCCTGGGCGGCTTGGCGCACAGGCATGTTGGTCTGTAAAGAATGTCCAGGGTCCAAGGTTTACAAGCCTGAAACTACTTCATCCCTTTAAGATTGAGAGCACCAAAGTAAGAATAACTAGCATATTCTTAGGACTTGCAGAGGCATCAATTACTAGCTGTTACAACATTCAGTTCCAGACTGCCTCGAACAATGCCTAGAGTCCACCAGTCACTGTCCTAGACACACAGTCCCCTCAGGTCCCCCCAGGGTGAGATCCTCTTCCTCAAGCAACAGCAGGCGCTCCATGGTGGGAACTGCAGTTACACCCAAGCCCCACACACAGGAGCCAGGATTTAGTCCACCCCAGCAATTCATAAAAGCAGAGCTTTCTTTTCTGAGAGGGACCAGTCTGATCTGCTTCAGCAGACCGTGCCTCTGCCTTCTTTGTTCCCCTTTACTCTCTAATTGCCTCGTGCCTCTGTTCTTCACACTGACCATCCTGAAAGGCTTTTCTGACAGGAGACCGAGAACCAGCAAGTCGAAGGCCCCACTTCCTCCTTGAGGCACCTGCTTGGGTCCAGGTTCAGCAATAGAAGCACGTGGCAAGGAATTTAATTTAGTTTGCAAACTTTGCCTTGATGACATACACAACTGTAGCTAGCCTTCCTGCACAAATTCGAACATGGCTGTCTCTTCCAGGATCCCAGAACAAATTAAGTTCATGATCCCAGGTACCGCTGTATCTTCTACTGCCACTAATGTAATCCTTTCATAGATTGCCTCTGTGTGTGTGACTGTGTGAGTATGTGAGTGTGTGTGTGTGTGTGTGTGTGTGTGTGTGTGTGTGTCTTCTAGATATCATACCTGGAACAAGTGTGACATAGGAAAATATAGGGAAATGGAAAACTTCATTGAACCTCATGGTACGAAGAGATCACATTTGTAACATATCGCTGTCACAATCTCAAATTTTGCATGAACAAAAAGTAAGTTGTTGGACACTAAATATATCATTTTATAAAGTTATAATATTACGTGCTTGGAAATTCAGATCAAAAGCTACATCCTCCCCCAGAATTCATGCGTTTTATTTATTGATTTATTTTTGTCTTTTTGAGACAGGGTTTCACTATGTGGTCCAAATTGGCCTTGAGTGGTCCTCCCACCTCAACCTCCTGAGTTCTGGGGTTCCTGGCATGTGTCACCATGCCCAGCCCACGAGTTTTAAATGAATGTTTTTGCTTTTTAATTGTGTGTTAAAGAAAAGAATGGTGGGGTTAATGTACTAATAGGAATTTTAAAGATGAAATCTGAGTGAAGTCCACTGTTCGCCATTTCAAAATCTAATTTGATATTTCTCACACATAAGTCAATCTCTTTCTTAAATAAATAGGCCTTAAATTAATCTGCCAATTAATCCTGAAGGGCAAGCAGTCCAGAAGCTCACAAAGGAAGTATTTGTCTTAAAACCTTTTGCTGTGACTACACAGGCACCACACTGCATAATTAGTATGCCTGTGCTGCATCCCCAGTCGGGGCTTTGAAGCAAGGAAATGCTTAAATGAAGACCTGAGAGAATGCACACTAATAAACACGAAGACACTGAGAGCATACAGAGCACCCTGTTCCTTCCAGCACCTTAGTATAATATGGAAAAGTCCAAAAACAATGGAGGAGGGGCTGTGATCCAAGCAAAACCAATCCTTCAGGTTGCCATTTCCAAAGGAAGACTTTTTAGATGATAAATGAAGTAGTCCATATGCCACATTGTAACAATGGTACAGAGACTGTACTTTCTCCCTATAGGAAAGATTTGCAGCAGGAAAATGAAATGAGGGGAAATTTTGTTTAGCTATTAGCCATAGAGCCTTTTGAAACCTGGAGAACTTTTGAAGTCAAAATTCTTGAAAGGAAGGCAAGGAACAGGTCCTAATCTTCTTCCATGAAAGGGCAAGGTGCAGTGATAGAGTATACTCCAACTGGAAGACAAAATTAAAGCTTTCTGGGCTATCAATATGACAATGTCTAGCAGGGAATTCAATTACAGAGATGGCTATTTGACTTGAATGAAGGAAGACCTTGGGGTAGGAGGAGAAATTGACAGCACCTATTTTCAAGGGCTATCCTAGGACATCTTATAAATAAATTTCCTCTGGATGACTTCCATCCTACTGTCAATGCTTTTATAAGATTCTTTGTCTTGATCTTTGTGATTTGTTGCCCTAAATGCTGTTATAGTCTTGTTCTACCAAAGGAGACCCTCAGTCTATTATGCCATTTTAAAGATCTTGGGAAAATTTGAAAGAGATGTTTGGAAAGGAGATCAATCTTTGCAAAAATAAGTACTGTGTGGTATGGCTTAAGCATGCTCCAAAAGTCTTGGTTCAGAGATGGAACTTTGGGAAGTAATTGGACAATGGGGCTCTAAACTCCTCAGGGGCTATTTCAGTGACGAATTCATTGCTGAATTGCTATTAGGAAGTGGAGACAGACTGGATGTGGGTCTGCGGAGTGTGAAGTAGCAGGGGACGCTTTTATGTCTACTTCTCTCTTCTTCTCTGCTTTTTGCCACAAAGCCTTCTGCCAAGCTCCTTATTTGGAGCCTGCCAAACATGGACTCAACCCACTGGAGATTATGAAACAAAATAAATCCCTTTTCCTTCAGGTTGCAGATGTTGTTTATTTTTCTCAGCAGTGTGAAAGCTTGTAAACACACCTTCGAACATACCTCAGTTTAAGATATTATATGGATGTCTTACTAAATTATTGTCATTAGAATTTTAAAGTTTTTAATTTATACTTTTAGAATAAGAAGATTGAGTAATAGAAAACTTGTCATTGCCTTTTTCCTGAGATACACCTAGAAAAAATTGGAATAGCAGCCAAAGTCTGTCTTACTATAAATCATGTCTCTTTTGCTATGTTTTCCTCTGTTCTCTGTGTTAATTTATTGTATTTCTTCCTTGCCATAAGGTGAAGCTAAGTTTCTCCAACTCAAGGCTGAGTGTCGACTACTACCTTCAAGACCTTGGGAACAGTAGGAACTCACAAAGAAAGCAGATATGCACAAGGTGTTAACTCCAGTTTAAAAACCAAAACTCTTTCCTGTCTTTTTTGCTGTCTATTCTAAATTCTGGAGTGATGCCAATCCTTATGACCTCAGACCCTTGTGCATTCTACCAAGTCAATCATTTGGATTCTTCACTCAGTTCAATTCTATCTCTCTCTTCCATATCACAAGGTATGCTTATTTGCATAGTAAACCACATGCTACTTTCCTTATTTAAAATTCCCTTCCTTCTCTTCCCATTCCACTCAAACTTAGAGACCAGGGCTCTGGTCTCCCCAAGCTCTCTCAAAACCCTTTTCAGTGCTTTCAGACAACTCTGAGCTGTCTCTCCTTTGTGCTTCTGAAAAAGCCCTTGATAGATGTGCTATTTCTTATCATTTTCTAAATTGTTTCACGGGTCTTGTCTTCTAAAAAAAATAGCAAGTACCAAGTGAATGAAATGCTGGGCAATCTGTCCTCAATGAGTACCTATTGTATGAGTGGTTATATTGTTGAAGAGTAAGGTTTATTTGAGAAATCATGGATCAAAAAAAAAAAAAATGGAAGAAAGAAATGCTTCCACGCCAACTCAATCTTTTATCTCCAAAGGATTAGAGTTATGGATTCATTTTTTCCAGCCATCTTTTTTATAGCCCAGTTATGGGAGTATATGCTTGCATAGGGCAAGCACAGTAGTAAACTCATTCCCTATATGAGCATATCATTGGACTTTCATAGTACTAACCCAGCTATTTCTATAAGCTAGTGAAAATTTCTTCATATTTTTTTGGGAGGAATTGTATCTAACATGTGAGACAGATAGATGATAAATAGATAGATGATAGATAGATAGGTAGATATAGATTTAGTAAAAGCAAGTAAAAAAACAAATAAAGAAGACTATAAAGTTGGACTTGACTCTGAGAGAGACCTTGGTTTTTCCTAGTGCCTCTGTATAATACCAATTGGTGAATTCCACTGAAGCTCTGAAGAGCAGCAGAGTAAATGTCAGCCTGGAACTTTACTGAACTTGCAGAGTCTGCAGCTGAATACCCTGCTGAGAGCAAAGAACCTAATTAGAAGATCTACCATGAGTCACTACTGCTGGTCTAACCTCGATTCATATAATGAGCACAAACTTATGGACAAATATTTCTGACCTCTTGATAAAACCCTGCTTAATTTTATTTTATTTTCAACTGTAATATTATGAGGATTTTGTTTTAAAATTAAAAAAATTATTCTTAAAGAGAGTAAAAATAGAATTAAAACAGAAAAACTACAAATGATACAAAGTTTCAGTAAACAAAATGCTATAATTTTCACAGTATTTGTTGTATTGCATAGTGTTGTCTTCAAATTAGTTGTTCATATTACCAGATATATGTGTGCAAAATGGGAAGAAGAAAGAAGTATGAAAAATTAAGAAGAGAAAAATGACAAATGAAAAAAGGACATAAAACAAATGAAGCATTAATTGCTCCATTCCATAAACTAGCTGAAATTAATTTCCTTTTTCAGAATGGGAGATTGAACTCAAGCCCCTGCACTTGCCAGGCAAGTACTTATTACACTGAGCCATCTCTCCAGCCTCCCTTCTAGGGAATTTCTTTTCTTTTTTTGTTTTGTTTTGTTTTATTTATTTAGCAATTTATTTTCAATTTTTTCCCCATAATTTTATTTAGAAACAAATAGCAATGAGACAGTTTCAAACCAATTTGGTAGGATAGTTTCAATAATTAAAAACCTTGTCTTTTTTCAGAACCAGGGATTGAACTCAGGTCCTTGCTCTTGCGAGGCAAGCATTTATTCTACTGAGCCATCTCCTTCCAGGGAATTTCTAATAAACACATTTTGTAAATTTGATATGGAATACCATGAGATCCTAAGAAATAATGTCCTCATGTTCACAGTATCAGCTTATGCTCTATGATGAAAGAGCTAAAAGTTAAGTAGAGTATCTTAGAGACACAGGATTTTGTTAGTATTATGAAGACAAAAACATTTACATCAACTACATTAAAACATTGTGAAAGACTTTTCTAAGATTATTCTGAAGTGAAATCTATGCATTCAGTTCTAGAGTCTGTGAAAAATATAGATATTATTTTTTTAGTCAGAAGTCCTTAGAGGGGCCAGGGAGATAGCTCAGTTGAATAAGCGCTTGTCTGGCAAGTGCAACGGCCTGAATTCAATCCCCGGTTCTGAAAAAAAAAAAAAAGTTCTTAGAGATAGCATAAACAATCCTTTACTGACTAGATTAGAGACTTTATATTTCCTAATGCTAGGAAATTTCAGTTCCCTTAGTGCTGAATGAGGACAGTATCTTATGTCCTTCACTCTTATTTTTAAGATGTAGGTCACAGGATAATTAGATACAATTTGAAGCCATAATTTGCATCAAAATTTATTTTCAAATACTCACCATGCAGAATGCCTGAAGCTAAATTGTAAGTATCTTTTAAAAGGAGTAATTTTTTTCTCTTGCTTGATATGATTAAGGTGCATTAATAGTTTTTAAAGCACTTTTCCAGGGCTCTACATGAATGTGTCCACTCTTTTATCTTCTTAATTAAATTATGACTATTCCTAAAAATAGATTTTTAATCCTGATTCCTTTTGTTATGGTTTGTATCTAGCTGTCCCCTCAAAGCCTCATGCCGTCATTGGGGTGGCTTCTAGGGTTTGTGATCAATTCATGATCTAATGCAGGGATTGTGGGTGTGAGTACTATACCCGCCCTGGGGTAGGTGATCTGCATTACAATGTGAGGAGGGGAGAGAGGCTTGCTAGCTGCCACAGCTGCTGCTCCTCCCTTGGCTCTTTGCTGTTTTCCACTGACATGAGCTGCTGCTGTCTGCCATGTGACACTCTGCATTGGAGCCTGCGGAGTATGGACTGAAACCTCCACTAACTGTGAGCTAAATAAACCTTTCCTTCCTTCATTTTTGGGTTTGGGTATTTTGTCCCAGCAATGAGACAAAAGTAACTGAGACACCTTTATTTACTTATTTTTTGAACTGTAGAATTCATTACAGAATATGGTGTTGGGAAACAAAAGCAGATCATTTTAATGTGTCAAATGTGTGAACTTGTTAAATAAAAAAATTTTGGCCCATGCCACACAAGATAACAAAATATACTCTGAAAATTGAGGCAATCACACAGTAATTACTTGGCAACTCTCTACCTTCCTTCATAGAACCAAGAAGGGTGCTATCCCCAAAGAGAACACAGGTAGTCACTAACAACCATCCAGTGATGCAGTGAATTTTCTACTATTTAGGGAAATATTAGGAAAACCAAGAAATTCCTTAGGACATTATTTATTCATCCCTTCTAAGTAACTATTAATGAGATTAGTTTGCAAAGGTGATTTTTTTTTTTCAGTCCAGAAAGTCAGCGGGGTCCCATTGGCTATGGGATAATCAGAACTGATTAATGAACATTCGATATAAATTAGTAAGCTTGGAAGTCAATCTTACTTTGAATTCACATGTGTTAATCAATGGCAGGGAATTAAACAAGAATCAGTTAAGAATTTCTGGAATGCACACCAATGCCACGTGACCACGATCACACTCTTTCCTATTACAATGGCTCCTTGGTTAGGATAAAAGGCATTAAAAGTGACTGCCATCTGTGAAACAGACTTCAGTGTCTCTGCCCCTAAAGAAAAATCTTGTTGTTTTAAATTCACAGAATCAAATAAATGTTACTAATGACAATGTAAACTATATAGAAGAAAGAAAATCTACTAATTACACTGAAAGTCCCCCAAAATAGTATCATATCAGAAGAGCCATCTTTCCAACAGTCCCACTGCTATGTGTGATGTTTTTGCGAGCCTGGGCAACCTTCCCCTGTGGATACTGAGAGCCTATCACAAGATTCAACCAACCAATCTCCATTTCTGCTTAAAGAGCTGATGCAAACTGCTGACATTCCTCTTTGGATGATGAAAACAGAGAAACTCTGATGAGAGAAGCCTCCTTTGCCATGGTGTCCCGTGGGTTTATTACCCTAGAGCCTCTGCTATCAATGACTATTACTGGTCCTCCATATGACAGAAGTTTCAAATCATTACTAAGGTTTACATCAGCCCATATCTCAATAATTATATTAATTCCTTTTTCACCAACAGATTTCTGGACTTTGTTAATATAACCAGCTTCTTTGTCATCAAACACTTCATGGGCTCCATATTGCAAAACAATTTTTCAGCCTTTCTCACTACCAGCTGTGCCCGAAACCTTTAAGCCACAGGCTGTAGCAATTTGGCATGTTGCTAATCCAACTCTCCTGCTGGCTCCAAGAACCAGACCTCATTCTCCAGCTTTCCAATAGGCACTGTGGAACGGAGCATGGCAGGCGGTGAAGTATGGGATACCAACGGCGGCACACTGCCTGAAGTCCAACTTCTCAGGCAGCGTGTACGCCGTGTGGTCTGCAGCAAGAGCATACTCTGCGTAGCCCTCCGAGATTGTGCTGCTAGTGAGGACTTGGTCACCTTTCTTGAAAGCAGACACACTATTCCCAGTGGATTCTACAACCCCCGCCACATCAGTGCCAGGGGCACGGGGTAAAAGCGGTTTCCTAGTATAAGTACCAGTGTGAAGATATGTCTCCACAGGGTTGATCCTACATGTGTGGACTTTGATTAGAACCTGGTGTTCTTTTGGAGTTGGCACTACAACATCCTACTGGAGTTTCAGCACTTCTGGTCCACCAAATTAAAAAACTCTAATAGCTCTCATCAACTTCTGTTCAGTCACCATGGTGATGTAGACACCACCTCCAGAGTGGGGATCAAAACCTGGGGCTGCTCCCTGGGACTTCACAGGAGGGCCACCTTTATTAGTTATGTGTGGTCCCAAAGTGATGGATGGAAAGTCCCACATGCTGTCCTGATAAAATCCCTCCTGGGATCATTTTTATAAGATTCTCAACTGATATATTGCAAGAAAAAAATAATTTCAGCGAAAAATGATTGATATAATTTTCTGTAGTAGTAGTATAGAACTAAAAGCAATTTTGCAATCTAATGTATCCCACTGAATACAAGTGAGTGAAAGGCAGTTTGAGTGAGCCCTTATCTATCTGTATTAGTATTGTATGCAACATTATACATCTAGCCTTCTATTGTTTATGTTAAAGTTTTTCATTTACAAATTATTTATTTTTCATAACATTCTAAATTTGAGTAGCAATCATTGGCTAATACTCTGTATTACAAAGTATCATGTTAAAATGAGACCGCACATATTGCAGCGGTCCAGCACCATCTATTTGTTTTGATAAAGCATAATATTGAGTGGAAATCAAGACTAAAACAGGTCACACTGAGGTGGAGGCTCAGATACAAAAATAGTAAGAATCTTAAAACAAGCTTATTTCCACGTGAAATTAATCACATAGCACAGAAGTTTCTAACGTCACTAAATGGCAAGATGCTTTTCTTTGTGAAATATCACTCTGAGCTTTATGGCTGAGTATCTGATTTAATACTTTCACTGTCTTGAAAAAAAATGATGATTTTCCTGCCAGTGGGGGCAGAGAAAACCATCTTTTAGTGGCAGACAGTAGGCTGCCAGGCTGCTCACGCGAGGCCCGGAAGCATCGGAATGTGCTTTCAGGAAGTCGGAGCACGCGGGACAGATGAGCAGGTGGTCTCTAATAAACAAGAAGAGTTCTATTTTCATAGATATTTTAGGTACATATTGATCCTCTGGAGACACAGCCAGTAAGTGCTTATTTTCCCCAGAGTTACTTTTCAATAACAAAAAGTGGCTTTCTTATTTTTTGACATCTGAATTGGTGTGGCTTTACTAGTATCAAGCGTTTCAACACAGACCTGGGGGTGGGTGGGGGTCTCCCTGTGCTTCTTCTCCGCGCTCACGGCCACTCACTTCCTATACATAAAACCAGGACCACTTTTACCTCTGCACATGCCCACGACTTCCCATCATCTATTTTTAAGGACTAGGGGATTTGTTGCTTACTTTTCTTCCATTCTTCTCACAATGAGCCTTTGGCAGAAGATGTAGTTCTGTAAGGAAGTGACTTACGATAGGATATACATGCACATGCCTCTAGGAGAGCGAACACATTGACCTAAACTTACACTATGGTGGAAATTAACGTCCTTCCCACAGGCCTACTTTGAAAGGCAGAATGTGTAAGAGGAACAAGAGCCTAGACATAAACAGGAGGCAGGAGATGAAATGGACATTGAGTGTAACATTTAAGTGACGCAGAGAGGTTCCAATGCAGCACATAACAAACGTCATCCTTAGTGCTTTCAGTTTTTCCAAAGCTGGCATAACTCTAGGCCCTAAGAGCTACCTATAAAGAATACCTTTAATTAACTAGTGGTTTTGAGATTCCCTCTTGAATTAGGCACTACTGAGGACACAGGAGCAAAAAGCACATTTTCTGATCTTGAACATTTTAAACTCTTGTTAGGAGTGACCTGAATAACTCACGAGCCCAAAGAAATAATAGGAAAGAAATAATAGGCAACATTAGGTCACTCTGCTCTGTACTGAGAACACAGTGTAGCTTCCTGCCTCTATTAACTCTCACTTAACTGCCTCTGAGTCAGTGGTGAAACACAGTGACCCATAAATGCTAATCACATAAAATGCATTTGGGAGGAAATAACAAGAGTGGATATTTTAAAGAAGGTTCTCAAATGCCTAATTTTTCAAATGCATCATTACAGATAAAATGTGAAAATTTGGAAGCTAAAACCCCGTGACTTCTGGTCACTTGGGATATCAGTGTTGTCTACATAGAAATTTACTCTTTTAAAGGTAGTTATGAAAATATCTGACCATTTATGCAGCACTAATTTCATGACTTGCCAAAAGAAATTGAAGTCATTCAACTAAATATTAGTACCGATAAAGTATAGAAACTCATACTGCCTTGCTCAAAGAGTTATGACTTCCTATTACTTCAAAAATATACTTTTAAAGAGTTTTATTGTTTTCTATATCAACAACACAAATTTATCTTGATAAAAGTTTACCCTTATTGCATGACAATAACCCAAACTTGCCATATCTGGAAGATTTTTAGTGAGATTATTTCCAGTTTCTTCAGCTTTTACTTTGACATCTAATGTTGCGGTAGTACTTGAAAAATTGACATGACCCTGACTTCTAGATTAACAAATAATTGTAAATATCATAATCACTATTTATTAAGCACTTTCTATGAAGCAATGTGCTAACTATGTATTTCTTTTTTAATTTTTTAATTTTTATTTTTATTTTTTTCAGAATTTTATTGATAAACAAATAGCAATTACACAGTTTCAAATCAAATCGCTAAG
>NDGM011149902.1:0-10166 GCA_002564305.1 Octomys mimax | reverse complement strand
AACCCTTTTGGCGTCCAATCCTGGTAGGCCACGTGGGCACCGCTCATAGATCCAGGTACGCGACATCCTTCTGAAATTATACTCCTAGCTCATCTAGGATAAAAGCTTATGTTAGTGGCGTTTTTGAAAAACAATTTTGATTTCATTCTGTTTTGTTTTCTTCCCACTTAATTGGTTTCATTCTCATCTTTATTGATTACATGTACTTTGAGTTTCATTTGTTGCTCTTGCTGGTGCTTCTCCTGCTCCTCGCCATACCCCCCACACTCCCTGCAGTAGTTGCTTAACTTAGGAACTGAAGCGATTGTTAGATCTTTATTTCTTTCAAGTATAGGAACATCACCCTGCAAATTTATCTCTATCATTTGAATCATAAAAGTTTAGACATGCTATTTTAAAATTTTCATTTAATTAGTCACAATTTGTAATTTTAATGTTCTTTAGTCCATGGACTAGATTATTTAATCATATGTTTTTAAAGTATTTAGAGAATTTCTACATAATGCTTCCCTTATGGGTTTCTAATATAATTCTTGGGTGATAAGACTATAAATTTTGTATGACTTAAATCCTTTTAGATTTATCAAGACTTGATTTTTTTTTCCTATGGTCTGATCCATCTATGAAACACTCCATATACATTTCAAGATAACATGTTGTCTAGCACTTTAGATGGAGTATTCTAGTAACATCAATTAGACGGTGTTAATTGGCAGTATTTCTAGGTCTTCCATGTAATTACTTTATGTTTACTTCACTCAGAAATGGAAAGAGTTATGGAAATATCTATCTGAGTATAATTCTGAATTTGTCAGTTTTTATCTGTGCTTGTCTCATGTCTTTTAAAAGGTCTGTTATTAGACACATATACCATTTAGGACAGTTACCATTTGTTGCGTAATTGGTCATTTTTTTATTGGAAAATTACTTTTGCTATTCCTGACAATATTATTTGATCTCTTATATTAATATAACAAATTTTATCTTTCTTTAGATCCTTACTACCAGGCTTCATATTTTTCTATTATTTGTGTTTCAAATGATTTCTCTGTAGATAGCATAAGGTTAGGTCATGAATTTTGCTGTTGTTACTGTTCCTGTTTTAGGTTTGTTGTTTTTGTATGTGTTCATAAAATTTTCACTTTTTAGTTGTTGTATTTAAACCTCTAAAGTTAATGCAACTGTTGATATGGTTAGCATTAAAGCTAGCATCTCAGTGTGCTTTGATTGCCCATTTATTCTGTGCTGGCTTTCTTTATATTATTTTTCTCTTCTTTATAAAATATTTGATCTTCTATAGTTTATTTTAACTTTCTCATTCTGTTATCATTAGCGCTTTTTAATGTTACTTTACTAGTTTTAGATTTTATATCTTTAACTTTTCATTAGTTTCTCTGCAGTGAATTTATACTGTTACATACATTGTGTGAGAACCTTACAACAGCTCCTGTTTGAGCAATATTTATAAATTTCATAAGTGGTCAAGTACCTTACAGCTGTATAAATTTATTATCCTTTCCCATACTGCAAGTCTGTGACATTATCATGTTTCACTTATAACATGCTGATAAGCAACAAGAAAAAAATGCCATTTTCTCAGAGGTGTATGAATATAGGTGAAATATTTGAATACAGTGGTTTACAATTGAATTATTATAAACCACATGGCCCTTTTTTTCTTTACCTTGTGTTCATATACTTGCCTTCATAATTTTACTTTTCTTCACATGAAGGGTGATTGTTTTTTCCAGACTCCTTGCCTTTGACCTCAGTTTTAGAAAATTTCATGTGTGCCTTTTCTGAGCTTGCATTGGAAGAGACCGCGTTTGTTTTTTCTCTTGCGCCTCTCAATAATGGAAGAGCCCTCCCAGCACTTGTTGCAACAGTATGAGCCCCTCAGACTGCAATGAATAACCAACCCCAACTAGATTTACAGATTAAAGCAGACTGGACTTGCTTCATCCAAGTTAGATTAGACAACCCAGCAAACCTTGGAACAAAAGCTAGATATTAAAAAGATGCGTGTGTGTTGTGCCTTTTCATCATAGAAAAATGTAACTGAAGCATGCAAAAAGTTCACAGATAAGGTCACAATGTAAAAGTGATAAGCCATGTACTCGAAATCTCATCACGCTAGAAATTTTCATTTCTAGGGGGATTTAGTTCACAGAAAATTGAAAAGGTGTACAGAGTCCCGAGTCCCTGGAATCTAGCCCTTGCTCTGTGCCCATGCATTTGTGGCATCTGCCCCTCTTTGCATAAAGACACTATTTTCTTTGAATTAGGCCCACTCTCATGACCTTTTATGACGTCCTTAAAGGTCTTGTTGCCAAGACATTCAGCACAAGAATTAGACTTTCACTTTACACATTTCGGGAGCTACTTTAGGCTGCAGCACCTTGCCTTTGTTGCCGACCTTCAGATCACATGGACGACACCAAGATACCATTCCAATTAATAGAGGTAGACACCTGAAACTTACAATCTGTAGTGTGATGCAGAGAGATAAAATACAGTAACTTCCTTCTAAGTATTCCACAGGATAGGGTAACTGACCTCTTTAAGAGTTACACATATGGCATTTTATTGCTACAGTATTGTTTAAATTTTTTAACAACTGCTTCCAGCTGTGTTGTACTCAAATCGCCCCTCCCTTTCTTCTAAGTGGCATCTTCTTTGACTCTCTAGGACAAATGCTGTGACTTTTCAGCTGCTTAGGTGATTAGTTTATTCGATTACTTATTCATTTTAAAATGTCAGTCTCAGATTTTTCTCACATTTTTTTCTACGTTTGCCATCTGTGATGACAGCTCTTGGGTTTCCAGATGCCACTTCTCTCTCCTCCTTCTAGATGCCAGCCCCATCTGTGATGAGACAAATGTGGGCAAAGGTTTTATCTGTCCCCTAGGTATCGCTGTCTCTTTCTGTTGGCTATCACTGCTTCTCACACTGATGCTGATTTCAAGTGACCTCCATTGAGCTGGCCTCCCATTGTCCATATTCTTCTGTGTAGTCCTTGTGCTTATGCAAGAGCCATCTTATTTCTTGGGTCACTTTTGAGGCAGGTCATATTTGCTCAAAATATTTCATCTCTCTACTTTTTATTAATTCCTCAACCAAGAAAAGAAAACCTGCTGGTAGGGAGCACTGCCTGTGTCGTTTCTGCAGTGAAGAAAAGGAGAAGGAAGGAGGCCAGAGATCCCAGCATCCCTGGGAGTCCCTCCCCCTCCTCAAGGTGACTTGGCTTTCCTCCATGGCCTCCACCTCCCAAAGATTGCTTCACAGAGTATCAGCCAAGCCTGTGGCACGTCATGCTTCCNGGTACAGTCGAAACCCAAACTACAGCAGACATTTAGGCGACACCAGTCCATGAGAAATTCTTTTATCAGACCTCCCTTCACATTGCCCTGAAGGACATTGTGTCTCATTGCTCATTCTGGCTGTTATGGCCGTGTTGACCGGGAGACACTGAAACTGGAGAACCCTGAGAAACCCCTCCTTCGGTTAGCTGGCCTCACTGATTAAAGTTCGTGAATTGCAAGTGTAGATTTCTAGAAATGATTAAATTCAAATTGGCCCTTTTTGAAACTACTAGCCTCAGAGAAAATTCTCACTTGATCTTTAGGTATGATAAACTTTACAGCATGATGTACATTACAATAAATATATCCCCTGGAATGTGTGCTTCACTTAAAACATTTTGTCTTTTTTTCTTTTTCTAATTTTATTTTATTAGTAATCATTTATACTATATAATGTTGTGAGATCGAGCTATTTAAAGCATTTTCTCAAGTATACTTTTCACAGCTTTTAAATCTCTAATTTATATATGGTATTTCATATTTTGAAATATTTTAATTACACTATAAATTTATTTTGACTCTACCTCTAATTTTCCAACTTAGAATTTCTTTTCCACATGGGATTTCACCTAACCAGAACCAAGTTGAGATTTCAGCTGCTTAATTAGTACACTATTCATGTTTATCTTTGTAATTTGCCTTTTACAATTTGATTCTGATATTGTTACTAATATCTACATATATGTAGATATAGATCCATATGTATCCATATATATATATATGTATATATATATATATATATATATATCCTGATGAAAATTTCAGTGTAATATACTAACAGGTTTTTCAGGCACCCAGCGCAGCAGAGAAATAGGCAGAAGGAAAAAGGTGAAGGCTCTGTATTATCTTGGAGGACACGGAGAGAATTTGGGAAAATAAGGAATTGTCTGTATTGGAACAAAGGGAGGCTGAGGCTTTATGGCCTCCTGCCAGGAGTAGGGCTTGAGGGGATGTTTAGATAGACCTGAGGAGCTGACTGGGGTCTTCCCTGAGGTGGTGAGAAGAAGGGTAAGAAGGGTGAAAGGAAACTGCACCCTGGGCTGAGCTGGAGAAGAAGGGGAGGGGTCTTGGGAAGATGGGCTGTTGTTTTAAGTGCTTCTGCCTTGTTAGATGACCACCGTGATGATTCAGTAATTTATACTAGGCCAGAACCTTTCAATAGCCTAATAAAACTAAAATTTATTTTTATGGAAAATATGTTGTCCATTTTTATATTATATACAACTTAGAAATAAAATCTTAGATTTTCCTCACTCTACAGTGTTTCTTTTAAAATTATTTTGCTTTCATCCACATAGATAAAAAACCTCAAATAAGGAAATATCTCATTTTCTCAACTGAGGAGTTATAAAATAGTTACACATAAAAATAAATGTCTTCAGTAAAGAATCATCTATAAGATTAGCAGAATGAATCTTTTATAACATTTTTACTTCATGACCTGAAATTTATTTTTATGTATTTAGTGAAGGCAGTATTTTGCGTTTCAGCGCGTCATGTCTGAGAGTAAAATGGCAACACTTGTCACCCTCAGAGATCACAGCCTGTCTCTGCCGCCTTCTTTCCTTCAGTTAGAAGAATCTTCTTGCAAATAGACCTAGGGGCCAGCTTAGTTCATTCTTTCACAGCAGTAATTCGCATGTCAAGGTCCAGCTTCAAATGCGCATGTCCTGTGGTCCCACCTGCTCCTCTTACTCTGCTGGGGCCTGACATAGAAGTAAGGCAGTAGCCAGGAGAAGGCAGCTTGTCTTTGAAAAATATATCAGCTGCTTTGAAATGTATAACTACACAAATATTTACCATATCATTATGTTTTTACTTATTTGAAATCACCTGTGTCAAAATATTGCTCCAACTGTAGGTCACCGCTGCAGCTGGCTCTGCTTGCACATGAGAAGCTTGTTCTTTTGTGCCTGTCAACTGTAAGTACTATGAATAAATTAAATGTAACATTTAGAATTAGCACATATAGCCTGGCATTTTTATATCTAATTATTCTGAGTTTCTAAAAGTAAACACTTTTTTTTTTTTTTCGTGGTACTGGGGATCAAATCAGGACCTTGTGCTTGCCAGGCAACCACTTACTCCACCGAGCTATCTCCCTGGCCCAACATGTTTCATTCTGAAATTTGAGATTGAACAGTGAATTATTTGAATCCAGGGAGGTTTTGCAGTTTATAGTTGTGTCTGAGTGGCCAAAATTTAGAATCAAAATACAGAAGAATGTAGTCCGAAATCACAAGGAATGTCTACAGAATTCATGAAAGCTGCATCTTTTTTTATGTATTTAGTACAGAGTCTACAGGGTCTCACTACACAGAAAAGGACTCATAGTGATCCTCCTGTTTTCAAAAGTCACATCTTCCTGAACCAAGATATCACATTAAATAAGACACAGCCTCTGCTCATGAGGAATTCATATTTGCAAAGCTGCTTCCTCCTCCCTCCTTGGTTGTTTTTTCCTTTCATTTTAGTGTTTAGATGTTTTTAAAGAACTCTTCATTCTGACTTGTTTTCAAATACTGAAAAATAAAGCAAAACTACTACAAAACTACTTAGTGCCAGGCAGTTTATATTTTGAAATCAACAGCAGAATGTTTTCTGTACAATTATAAATCCATGAAAAGAGTTACTAATGATTTCTTTAGAAATCCTGCTGCGACCTAGAGCCACACCATCCTGAACGTAACCAATCTACTCTGATCTCCGAAGCTACGCAGGGTCTGGCCTGGTTAGTCCTTGGATGGGAGAAATCCTGCTGCCTTTAAGTGTAACTCAAGAGGAGCCAGGGTCCTTTAGTGATGAGGTATGCAACTGTGGACACACCTAGAGTATTTTCAAAGTTGTATTCTGCCAACTGCAGAACAAATAGTTCGATCACTACTAAAGTAAAGGAAAGGGAGCAGTACCTATGCCAGGAGATGTTTGCTAGTATTAAATGAAGCAACATGCATGATTTATCATAAAACCTTTCACTTAGAAAGCATTCACTGTAGATGTGCATCATACCTTTTAAATAAAAAATAATTTAACATCTTGGGAGAAGAAAGAGATAGAGGAGAAAACATAAGGGATTGGATTAGGATTAATGAAAGACAATAACAAGAATACTTCTTACATTCAAAACTGAATTGTGTTCATGTTGCCTGACGAATAGTGGCTTTAGTAGAATTCTAGCTAGAATTTTTCATGCCTATACCTTGTATTATGAGCAATTACTTTGAGGATAACAAGACACAAGTACTAACTAGTCTTACTTATCTATAATCTTGTAAAGTTTTGCATTGTTGTTTTCATTGTTTATGTTCTTGAAAGTTAAGAATTGGCATAAATAAACATTAACAGGTTGATGAAACCTCTGACTGAAAATAAATGAATCCAGTTGCTTGTTGAATGAACCAAGACCCAACCTTCTAGGATTTATAATGGTCTTAGGTGCTATTGAAACTATAAGGAAATAGCTGAAGTCGCCAAGGCATACTACCATTAAAGAAAAGTCTATTTTCGTGGCTATAGCACTTGTATGGCTGGAGTAGAGCATCTTGCTGGTGACCCTTTTCTAAATTAGTTCTTTATCAAGGATAGTTTGCCATCAGATATATTTTTTTTCTCAAACTCAGTTCAGAATCCTATATTGTTCTCCCCAAATTGAAGTTGAATGTCTACAATTCCCATTAAAGCTGACAGGGGCCTAAATTTCTAGTTATTTTTTCCCATAGTATTTAAATACATGTAACCTCATTTTAGAATTCTGACACTTTCATAGTTCAAAAATAATACATGAAGAACACCGGGTGTGGAAGTGAAAAATAATGTGTGATCTATCAAGAAGTGAGTAAAGGTACTTTATTCTTTAATTTTTTTCTAAGAGGTTCTCCTGAAGATTGATTTGAGTCATTTTAGTTATTAGCTTTTCAGAGAGTAGCAATATGGTCCAGCTTAATTTGTCTCATTTATTTATTCACATTAAACAATAGTTCTCTCATTTTTAAAATGAAGATAGTAGGGCTGGCCAAATAGCTCAGCAGATTAAAGTGCCTTCAAGCAGGCTCAGTGGGCGGGAGTTTGATCCCCAGGCCTGCCTGCTGGCCCTGCCCCCTAGGACACGCTGAGAGGGCGATTGAGACTGGGCACGGTGGCGCATGCCTGTAATCCCAGCACTTGGAAGGCTGTAAACAGGAGAATCACTATGAGTCCAATCTAGTAGTAAGACCCTGAACACCCTGTAGACCCTTCCCTAAAATACAAGGAAATAAAGGTAAAAATAAAAAATAAAATAAAGGTAGTACTTCTGCCTTTGAGTATTGGGAGTATTAGATGAGATCATATAGATTAAGTATTGCCTGCAGTTTCTGCTATTAATCAGAGCTCAGCAAAAACATTTTGCTTTCTTTTTTCTCTTGCAGTAGGCAGATGTGATCATTATGAGCATTAAAATAGAAAAAATATTCTTGTGCTTATTTAAATTTAGGGAGATTCTGTGGGCTACAAGGGTTAGCTATGAAGTATCCTTTCCTGCTATTACAGAAGTCATTTGATTTTAGTTTCCCGATAAATGTTCTATTAACTAAAAATGAATATACATGAGTTTCTTATATAAGTTAACAAAATTAACAAATTCTTTATAATTATATGGACAATAATTTAATAATTTTGTTTAATTCTTGATTTATTAAGACATTTTTTCCTCAAATATAAGCACTTATCTAACAAACACTGTATGTCTTTGCTGTGTCTTTATTTATTAGGGATATTATTAGATGCAAACATTTATATGTGGTATGATAATTTTATTGGTAAAAAGAAATATGAAAATTAGAACACTGATTTAGTTCCATATTGCAATAGCATTGACGTAAACTTCATGCAAAATAAAAATACTCTTGATATACAGAGCATCCTACTTCGTTTCTTTTTTTTTTTTTTCCAGTGGTACCAGGGATTGAACTCAGGACCTTGTGCTTGCCAGGCAAGCACTTGTTCCATTGAGCTATCTCCCCAGCCCCTCTACTTCAGTTTTGACTGAGAAACAAGTGCTTATTTCAGTAAGCATTAAATTCACATAATAGAGTAATTTAATAAAATGTTTTCCAAATTTCACACTTTTATAGGTGTGTAACTAGAATTTAGTTTCTAGAATTATAAAAAGATGAATTGCAAAAACTTAAATTCTGTGTGTTTGGGTTACTATTTTTTATATAAAGATAGTTTTAAAATTAATTTCAAAGTGAAAAATGTCCTAAAATAATTATGTAAAAGGAATACCGAAGCCATATTCTGAGAAATTACACTGAATGAAGCTAGTAAGGAATACACAAAGGCGTTTAAAAGAATACCTGCTGACTGATCTGTGAGTTTTACACAATGGGTGTTATTCTAGGTAAATCAGACCAGACCAGTGTGTGTGGAGTTCCTGGACAGGAGCTCCAGGGAGGAGGAGACGCCCGCGGGAACTGCGGGGACGCCTAATCCTGCTGGCCTGGGGACGCCTAATCCCGCTGGCCTGAGGCTTCGCGATGTGCGCTTCGCGTGCAGGCTGCAGTTTGTCTCGACTCGTCGAAGCTGACTTAAAAGAACAAGACCAAGAAGTCACCGCGCTAGTTTTGAAGTAAATAAATCCAAGACTATATGGAGGGATGATCTTTCAAAGGAATTGGGGGGGAAATACCCTAAAATAACTATTGTCACTGAAAGCTGCGCGAGGTGACAGGACTAACTGGTTAGCGTTTTGAAGGAGCGACCTCGTACTGCTCTACAGGGCCAGCACGTCCTCTGCTACCCTGTGACTCACCGCATCTGGCCCGTGACATACTCGAGGAAATGATCCAAAAGAGAATGAAATAGTTAACAGAGGATTTTGAAGCAGAACGCAAACTTCCAAGTGCAGCATGATTGCATTTCTGCTGAGGTGGCAGAAACGCTCTGCGCCATCGCTGTCGCCACCGTCGCTGACGTGCGCGGAGGTCGTGGCCTCCCTTGGGGCTTGTGGCCCCGTGCACCCTCACTTAGCTACCATGAGCTCGCACTCAGCCGATTCCCCGAGCTGCAGCCTTGGGGTGCAGGCCTCGCCACGTGCTCTCGGAGCCAGGCCTTCTTTGGGCAGGGGAGGGCTCTTGCACCCCGCCGCTGGTTCTGGTGTGATTACCTGAGGCAGGCCCGGGGCGGGTGTCCTGTCCCTGCTCACGTATACCCGCCGCTCAGCCCCGCTCTTGTGGATTGCAGAACTCCTGCTAAACTCCACTCTACTCTGAAACACGAAGCGTATTTTTTTCTCCAATCAGTGTGTGTCTTTCTGTGCCTACTGCTTAGAACTGATACACAGATCTGTGTGGTGCCTGGTTATTATCTTGTAAATTACTCTGATAAATTGGATTCGGTGAAGAAATAAGCACATGCAATAGACTAGAAATTACCCTAAGATGAAACATTACATTTATACTAAAATTTACAAAATAGAAGCAGAATACAAATGTCAACTATAACTATCTAAGAATAATGTTTTCATGACTAAAGGATTATGAAATTCTATCTATTAAAACACTGCCATTCTGTGTGTGTAATTAAGAAAGGTGCATATGAAATATTTAATATGAAAAGTATGATTCTCAATACACAGAAATTATAAAAATTTAAAAAGATGAAATCACTAATTACCCTGATTTTATAATTGCACATTGTATACAAATAGAATCATCATACTCTCCCCTATAAAAATGTATATAAAGTATATCAGTTAAAAACATTTTTTTAAACATTTATTTATTTATTTAGAGGGAGAGAGCGAGCGAGAGAGAGAGAGAGAGA
>NDGM011149892.1:0-15338 GCA_002564305.1 Octomys mimax | reverse complement strand
ATAGCTCAGTGGTCTAAAGTGCCTGCTTAGGCAAGCTTAGGCAGGTGCAGAGGACCACAGTTCAATCCCCAGCACCACATGCCACGCCAGCCCCACCCTCAGGGAAGACAGAGCCAGCCAAAAAAAGGAAAGCAATGACCTACCATATCCAGGTTTCTAGAATTAGAGATGAGTCAAGGTCCCTGCCTGATGAATATTCAGATATTCTGGACATTAGAAATGTGTGTCATATCACTAAGATAATAGGATCTAATTCATGGCTCACCAGTAAGGTCCCTCATTTCTTAAGAATCATGTAGAAAGCTGCACATCCCATCACGACACCAGCCTACTGAATCACTTGTGCTGGCCACCACCACCTGCAACTGACACCCTGGAGTCTTTTGCAAGGTGGTCCCTTCCAAGCTTTGCAACATCATCTCCCAGCAACACATCCTCCCCATTCCTGCCACCAGTCCATATGCAGGCTTTGGTGTTTCCTGACAATTGTGCCACTTTGTCACTCTTGCATGTAATTCTTCCTCTTTGCAACCAATTCATTCATTGTGTAAGGCCCAGCTCCAATGTTCCCACTTCTGGGGAATCTTTCCCCACTCTTCTGGTCCTGCTTAGTTTTTCCTCGCTTTCTATAACCACCCTACCTTGTCCACACCTGAAGCAGAGAACCTGATCCTCCTCCATAGCACTCCCCGGTGGAGCAAGGAACACGGTGTGTTCACCTGCACATGCCCAGTGCCTGCCTCTGTGGCAAGGAATATGCTCAATTACTCAGCAAACAAGCAAATGGCATGTGATATGAGCAGATGTACAGCTTCTGTGTGCTTTTGCTTTTTTGTTTCTTGAGTAGGAACAACCTTTTGCTGGAGGCCTGTGTAAAGATGAAATGAGATGACGCATGTACAGTGGTTAACGCCATCCTGGACACATCTCCTTCAGACCTTCGCAGACAGTGTCTCCAGTTCTTATCATCCCCACTCCCAGTGCTAGCACCAGCTCTCCAGCAGGTGGAATCAATTCACTACTCCTCTGTCCTTCACCTTACCCCACACATCCTTCTTTTAGAGCTTCAGAACAGCTCTGGATGTTTCCTTATTTCTACAGTCAGTCTTTGGCCTTCTTGCTCAGAATGCCTTGACCCCAGGGGCAGGGTCAGACTGCATATTGCTCTTCTTGGAGCCTAATACCAGGCCAGTCACATACGTATTTGCTGAATGAATATATAGAAAAGATCAACCAGTGCTGAAGAAACCGCTAATTCCTCGCTGCAGTTGGCCCACTATTTGAGGGAATGCAGATCAAAAGAGAAAAGAAAGACAAGCACCGGAGCCTGAGAAGCAGCCTTGCCCACACACACGTGCACACACGCACGCACATACACTCGCACTCACACACTGCAGCAGAGATGGTGTCCAGAGATCATTGCCCATGCTCCGCAGAGTCAAGGACTGCTCAACAGGTCCTGATTTTCATCTAAACTCCAGGATTAAGCACATGATTTTGTTTACCTTCTCCGGTCTGTCACCCTGCCCTTCAGGCATCTCACATCTTGCCTTTTCCTTGCTATCACCCTAGTTCTGGAGGCTTGCCTCTGGCTGTCCTGATCACACAACTTCTCTCTACTGTTCTCCTACGTCCTTCTCCTCTGGGTCCCTCTTGGGTTCCTCCACATGTCACTCGGCACTTCCATGATGTGACTCAGTGCTTTTCTCATGCTGCTCCCCAACTCAGAAACAGGCTACAGGTCCTGCTGTATTAAAAGCTCACACTTACCTCTGCCTTCAAGATACTCAGCCTCATCTCCCGACCCACCCGCTCTGTAAACCTTCACAAACCACTCACTATGACTCTGAATACAGATTTGCATCTTCCCACTTTTGCCTACATATTCTCAAGCCTGAAATTCCCTTTTCCCTCTGCCTATCTCAGTCCTAGACAAGGGGCCACAGTAGTTGATGGATGGCATTTTCTCAAGTATGAAGTGAGGTCAGAACACCTTTGATTCCTTTAACTATAAAATCAAGGTACAGTAGCAGTTCAAAAAGAGCTTTCACTCTTTAGCTTTGCAGTATCCATCATATTTTATAGCTCTGCTCTGCCTTCCTCAGGTCTCTTAATTTGTAGAACAACTCCAGTGTCTTTCGATTGAGTGTCACTCTATGGTGTTACCTCCGTACAGCCAAAGGCATGCTCCTACTTCCCTCCTCACCATGTGAATCCTTCCCTTTAAAGCCCATTTCACAGTGTGCACTTGTTAGTTCTATCATTTCCAGTTTGTTGTACTCTAAATCCCAAGGAAAAAAAAGGGCTATACCTGCCTTGTTCCTCTTCCTTCGCTGGTGCCTAGCTCCGTGCCTGGCACAAAGCTCAGCGACCTTTGGTTGAATGAAAAAAAGGAGTTATGATTTCTGAGGTGATGATATGGGAATGCAGATATATGACTTTGTCTTGTTTAAGTCATCCTACGCCTGGGCTCCTAACAAAGGAGATAACGTTTGCTGATTCGAGTGCTCATAAGTCATCTCAGCACACAGAGAGCAGCATAAGCCCCAACTGGCTCCTTGAATGGCCATGTGTCTGGTTAACTCCAGCAGAGCCTCTGGCCACAGTGAAGCAGGCTAGGCCCTCCTCAGCCCCCAGGAGCTGACTGGAATAGCCAGTGCCACGCAACTGGAAACAAAACAAGTGTCTGATCTCTTGAGGCAGCTGTGGGAGATCAAACACAGGGCAGCAGTGACTTGCCAGGCCCCCACACCTGTGTGCTTTAGGGGACAGTGGAGTCTCTAAAGTCCTGAGAGGGGAGCTGAGTGTGCAGAGAAATACTGAGCAGCCCCACCCAGAGCCTGTGCTGGGAGAGCAGGAAGCAAATGGCCCATTCTAAACTTACTAAACAAATTTCCCTCCCTTCCTTCCCAGAACTTTGTCAAGCTACTAAAAGTAAGAGGACATATGAACTGAGGACAGAGATGCTGAGGGGCTTATGGCTGTAGCGTTTCAAAGAGAATCAAATGCTTAATGACCAGAAACATAAATGCAGCGCTCTCTTGGAAGCTCCTCATGACAAGTTACAGACCAGGGGAGAGACATCCCTTTGCCTTTTCCTTGCTCCAGCTGTCCCTCCCTACTCTGCTCCCTTCTTGCCAAAAATGCAGGCAGTTGGGGAGGGCTGGCCGGCTAACGCCCTCCCCCAGAGCCTTGGTGAGGCTTCTGCATTCCTGAATATTTGGCAGTGCCAATGCTCTTACCATAAACTAGCAATACTATCTTCAGCAGGGAGGAAAATGTGTTACAAGATAATCTTCCTGCTCCGAACAATAGAGAATGAGTGCTGACACTTCATTTCACTTCTGGTGAAACCCGTCAGGTGGCTCTCCATGAATAGCTTTGCTTTGTAGATTGTTCAGTACTTCCCAAACATGAGTTGCTACTATGCAGCGCTTGTGATCAATACAAATTCAGCCACCTCTTTGCATCCTGGGAAGTGGCTGCTTTACTGGAGGATAAGTACCTTTGAATTGGCACTGCTTTCAACCGGACTGAAGCACTGTTACTGTTATTTGTTCAATATTAGAGCAAAACGCCTCGATGTAAGATAGAACATCAGTGAGAGGTTTGGACTGTCACACGTTTGGACTATCCTAATGTAAAGAGATCACATTTTTCTCTGGAATATAGTAAACCAAATAATATTTGTCATATAGCACAGGGGATACTTCCACAACTGTGCAGAGCAGTGTTGGTAAAATTCCAGGTGAATAGATAGAAACTGAGGCTTTGGTTAGCCCATGAGGATTTACTGCAGGTAAAGGGGCAGTTGCAACTAGAGAGCTTGACTGCTCTGTTACTTGGGATCCTAGCAGAACCCAGACGGCGCACTCCAATTGGGTAATCTGAGAAGTATTTCGTAAAGGGGCTGTTTGCAGAAGTGTGAACAGAGTACAGAGAAGTCACAAAGAGTACAACCATAGGGTTAGCTTCGGGAAGCTGAGGGCCTCGTGAGGAAGAGAAGGAAGAGGCTCCTAGGACTCAGGGGAAAGAGGGAGGTGAGAAGGACAGAGAAGGAGAGACAGCCCTGTGGAGAGGATACTTGGTAAGAGCTGTGGGCCCTGTTCAAAGCATGCAGCCTACAAAAGGAGCCACCAAGCTCTCTCCTCCCCATCTAGAACCCACTATGATGCCCAATGACCACTGGCTCAGGCTGGTAGCAAGACAGAATCTGAAGGTGCTAATCACAATAGAGTGCCTGTTAGCCTTTCAGAGAGGATGGCATAGTGGAAATTAACTTGGATGGGCAATCAGAAATGCCTAGTGCAATTACGTCTACAATAAATTGGTGTGACATTTATCTTACAGACAATACATGTGTAATACACTGTCTTACTAGAAAAATTTATACAAGAAAAAAATGAGGAGAAAGGAAAAATTCATGCATCATTGTAATATGTAGAAACAAAATGAATATATTATTGTATCTGTCCAGTTGTTATATGTATACCTTAGGACATCTAGGGAACTCAAAATATCAGAAACCTTATTTTGGGACTCAGTGATACATTTGCACTCTACACTACTTCCTATGGCTGAAGAAGAAATAAATTATCTAACTATTTTCTTTCTCTTGGTAGTAAACCATCTAAAGTTTGACTGCCACTAAATGAACTTACGCTACATTCACCTATGCATTCAAAAGAATCATGACTGGACTTAGAAAAACAATGGAAGGCAGAGCTAAGACGTGCCTGTCCCAAACTGTGCCCAAGTAACCCAGCCCCACCCCACACAGATGAGCCTGAACATGCATAGCTCCACTGAACCCAGTTACACACCCTGAAAACGAGGTCTCACTTTAAGGCCACAGCTTCTTATTTGTCTTCAATCCTGCTGGCAAAACAATTGGGCTCGGAACAAGAAGGGCTTTATATATGAGAGTTGCAGAAGAAAGAATTTGGCACCTGGTGTTTATGTACCATAAAGCCATCATGGTGCTGAGCTTAACTTTACTTTCTGCCAAAGTTTCTGGACAGGGGAAAGTAGGTGTATTTAGAAGCTACATTTCTCTACCCTAGATGGCCAGGATTTATGGGTTGACCTGGTAAGCAGAAGCACTAATGCCATGAAATATTTTTATTCAGGTGCTTCCCTCCAATTCTTGTGTTATGACAACAAGCCCACAGGTTCCCGGTCTTTGGAAATTGTAATCGTCTTTTCAAGTTGATTCTGTGTTCACGTTTGTCCTGTTGTGCTCTACTGACAGCTCAAGGTGGGACAAAATACACATTATTTGGTAGACTAAGTAATAATATTTCTAAGCCTAAAATAAAGATGAGAGCTCAGGGGAGTTGGGGGCTCATATAAGAACCCCAGCTGCAGGGCTGGAACCTTCGGGGAATCTTGGAGCCAAAGCCCTTGTAGCCCTCCCCCTGCACTGATGCTACTTTTCTTATGGCCATGAGAGATGTGTGTTTGCTTATTTGTTCCAGAGAACAATTTTTTTTTAAAAAAAATATTTGACTGTTGTCTGGCTACTTTTAGAGAAAACCAGCTGTCTCATGAAATTGCCTCAAAACCCCTCTAGATTAATTTATAAATTTAAATCTGCCCTAAAATGTCAATAGAACATCAGTGCAAGAAACCTTTGTAAAAGCTTGTAATTATTGGGCTGGAGAGATAGCTAGGTGGTCTGTGCATCTGCCTGGCAAGCACAAGGACCTGAGTTTGATCCTGGTACTGCATGTCATGCCGGTCCCAGAATCCAAGGTGATCCATGTCAGCCCCCCAAAACAGGCATGGTGGCACATGCCTATAATCCCAGCACTGGGGAGGCTGAGCCAGGAGGATCACTATGAATCAGAACTGCATGGTGAGGCCCTATGTAAAAAAAAAAATGTATAACGACTGGTAAAAGTCATGTTTAGGACAAAGGATGAACTCCAAAGCATTGGGTATTTTTCTATGATCTTCACCCACATGAAGCAGCTCTACCTACAAGTGAGTTTTATTTAGTTACACCCAGGACTGATTTCTCCAGGTAGCTAACTCTAGCAACTCCATTCCTCTATCCACAGAAAGACAATGCTTCTCTCCTACTGCTGGCCTAGGCAAAGAAACCAGTCATTAGATCTGTGCGGTCCTTACAAATACCTTGCCATACATGGTGCTCTATTAATCCCAACATCCTTTCACACCTCCACATTTCACTGAGATGCAGATTTACCCAGCTGGAGGGAGCTTTCTGTGTACATGCACACGTGCACACCACCACTCACCATATCCAAGACGACTGAAAGACCGTGGTACAGCGAGCCCTCATAGCGGCCGAGTGAAATTCACGGTGAATGTGAGGAGCAAGGAAGAAGGCTCAGCCAGAACGGAAGTAGGAGGCGGTGATTACGGCCTTTCATCTTATTTTTTTGTGACAGGACCCAATTATGTCTATTCAAGGGTACTCTCTAATCACTAGTGCAAATGAATAAGGAAAAATTCCCCCTTGTATTCAAGCTCTCCCTGAAGTCTGCTTTCCTTCTCTTTGGCTGATTCATGGGAACATTCTAGATACATATAGCAGTGAGCACACCTAGAGCTTGGGGCAGGCTCAGCCAAATCAAAGGTCACTGAAGAAAACTGGAACAGCCTTCTGGGCCTTCAGTGAGAGGCTGGGGCTGCTACTCTGCTGATCACGTGCCCAGCAGGGTGGGTGGGAATGGATTCTCTCTCCTCTCCAGGCACATTGTCTGCAACCAAAAGGGCATTGGTCTGAGGAGTTACAACACCTTTGCTCTGCGGGATTTGATTGTTGGGATTTTCTTCTAACTTAGAAAAATGAAGAGGAACAAGAAAAAAAAAATAGCAGATCCCAAAAACTTTTTTTAAAAAATTACTAATACTGAGGAAGCTGGGGCAGGAAAATGAGAGGAGACACTATTAACAGGAATAGGGACAGGACTTCAGAAGGATACACTCAGAACAGCAGATGGAACTTCAAAGCAAGCCGGGAGACAGGAAGGAAAGAATTGCAAGTTTGAGGAAAAGTGTCTTCTATGATACCCCTAAATAGCTGTTCTTGGAACTTTACACTAGAAAGATAACAGAGATCACCTCAACTAGTTGACTTCGTAAGTAGAAAATAGAGGCCAGAGGGCCGCACCTAAGAGGAGGTGGGACCAGGATCTGGATCACTGGACTTCTCATTTGACCAGTGGAAGATTCGATTTTTAGTTCTGCCAAGTGGGAAAAATGAACTTTTCGTTTGTTCTTATTTGGGCTTCGATATGTTCATCCAGTAAGGAAATTACTTCATTTTGGGGCAGAGAAAATCCGAGCGAAAACTAAAGCCTGCAGGAGTGAGGGTGAAGTTCAGCAGGTGACCATTGGCTGAGCACAACCACTAGGGGGCTGCAGGGACGGCAAAGGGACTCTGTGTGATGGAAACCCTGGCCTTCGGGTCCAACAACAGAAGTCTCTGCAGACAGGAGGCCTGAGGACTCTGTTAGTTTGACAGGAAGGGCATTTGAAGCCTCCCCAAGACACAGCACATTTAGAATGCAACTCTGAGAGACTTACGGTATTCTCTCATAAACAAAGCAAAACAAAAACTAGCCCTCCCCCAACCCCTCCTAAAAAAAGAACAGCAAAGAGCTGCATTTGTTCTGTCAGCTCTCTCTCACACTTAAAAAAGTGCCTAGCACAATTAGGGCCATTTATTCCGTGCATGCTGGAGCATTGCTCTGATAAAAAGCTTAAGCTGTAAAGTGTGGCTGCAGGGACAGGAAAACACAATTGCCTCTATGGTTTCATATACAGATTGTGTCATACTTAATGCTGAAATCATAAACTATATATTTTTACCCCCTCCAAGCTGCCTATTGTGTGCTTATAAACAGGAACCTGGCTGCATGTCAGGGGTGCAAATTGATTTCCTTTCCCAAATAAAATTTTAAAAAGCAAATAAACAAGGTTATGTTGGCTAATGAAACATTACATGCCAGGCTGGGGAGAATTCTTTTCAAATGTATTTTCTTGTGCAAAAGCAACACAAAGCATCCGTGAAAGGTTCTTTCATAAACAACGTGTTTACACAAAAATGCATTACTTGAAAGAAAGGAAAGTGAGGGTGCATCTCCCATGATATATTTGGCTTGTGTTTTATGAAATAAATTAGAGGTGGTGGGAAAGGGGGAGTCCCACTGTGCTACAGAACTTAAGAATTAACTGGAGCTGCTTGGAAGTAAGATGAAGTTAATCTTACTTGGAAAATGTTTTGCTCTCAGGGTTTTCATAATTTCTCAGCTACACTGAAGAAGCCCACCTTGAGCGTTATCTTACTTGTATGAAAGGTGCTGTGAGGGTAAACTAAACTGGACCCACTGTGTGCAGAGATTCAGGAAGAGTGAGCCTTGGCTGACTGGCATCAGTGGAAACATCTCCTGGGGAGAGAACAGCCTTTCCTGGCGGACACGCCTAGACCAGCTGGAAGCAGTTTCAGAAATTAAATGCCTAGGAAGGATCTCTGGAAATTGCCTACCTCAAACTTCACTATAGAGAATTAATTTCAACTCAGCTGGAGAACCAAATCTATCCCTTACTAGACTGGGAGCCCCAGAACAAATTGTCCAGTGTCATCTACCCCTTTCTCTGCCTCTCAGTATAGAACCTTGTTGCTGAAGAAACCAAGTAGATGAACACTGATATACAAAGTCACAAGATTGCGGCATGTGGCTGCCAAGATGTAGGTCAGTAAGGCAGAGAGACACATGCAAAACCTCTCAGACCTTGGTTGCTGTCTGCCACTGGTCATATAAGGACAGAAAGATTCTTCTTACTGAGAAACTTTCACTCAGGCTTAAACTATAATGAAGTTAGCTGGTTGGAAATCAAGAATGGCATGCTCAGAAATCACAAGATGCCTGCAGAGCCTGAGGTGTGAAGTCAGGGGTGGAACACGGCCTTAGTACATGTCCATAGCAGCCTGTATCCTTCCCCACCACACCCCACTCACCAAGCAAACTTGCCCACCTCTCCAGATCACTCAGAGCTTTCTCTTCACCACTTTTGAATAAGTAGCCAAACACTGTCAGTCTGATGGCCCTCTTGATTAATGAGCAATATTTATAAAACACTAAGAGCTTTCCAGCTCCAATGCTCAAGTGCAAATGCTTTAGAGCAAATACTCTGGATAACAGTAAAACCTAGAAAGGGTTAGTCATCTTTTGACTGAGAATATGAGCCCAGGAAGGAATTGTGACAGGGGTAGATTTTGTGCAAGGATTTGGCTAGGGGATGGCTGGACACAGCAGAAAGGAAAAAGATGTGAGAAGGAAGCTATGGGCCTTGAAAAATCTGATAAATGAATAATATTGCTTGTAAAAAAGGCCATTAACTTCTACAATTCTACATCTTTTCCAATAATCCCAAAGATAATATGATTACACAAAATCTTCTTCTATCGCCAGTATGCCAACGTGTGAAAGCAGACCATATGAAAACCTGTGTTCTTATCCAAAAACAAGGACACAAAATCAACCTCCAGGAGGTCTCTGGGGGGACCTATTCACCAATTGAAACCATCAACCTCACTTCCCCCATTTTCTGTGAAAGAATCAAATTAATCATTGGCAAATTTGATAACAGATGTGTTTCTCAGCAAATCCACATCAAACATTCAAAAAGTAATTACCCCTAAAGCGTGTGGTGTTCCTCCATACACTTGGCATCAACTGCAGCCTTCAGCCACTTTGTTTTTATCTAACTTGAAGCGGGAGCCTCAGGGTGATGCTCCAACTGCTGCTTTAGATTATAAACTCTTAACAGCCCCTCGCTTGAGGGCACTGTGTTTATTGATGCTATGTAAGCAATTTACAGTCCCTTAATAGCGCATTCACCACAATGTTACAGTGTTTAACTTGTTAAATTATATTTAGAGCTTCAGGGAAAATTACCTCACTGGCTTCACTAGCGTGGGTTATTGATATCAGGCGGGAGTTATGGCAGCATCCACCTGACTGGGGACAGCCAGGAGGATGTTTTACAGGCTGGAGTCAAAGGGGGAGTGCAGAATTGGAGTAGAGAAGTTGAGGGAGGAAGGAGCTGATGAGAGAGATGGGGGAGAAGGTCCTGGAGTGAAGATGAGAGGAGACACAAGGGGCTGAAGACAGCAGGACACTACCTCAGAAGATCTCTTCATAAGCTGAAAAGCAGAGAATATGTAGAGGAAGGACACTGTCAGGCCAGGGTCACACTCAGCCACCTCCTCAACGGGCAGTCAAGGTGTCATTTCCAGTCTGCCTGCGTATTAGGAAAATATTCCAGATTCATGGACCGTGAGCGACACTGGCACCAGGTACTATAGGACTCCCTCAAGGGGCTTGGTGTTGAGCGTTAACTCTTCAGGACTCAACTACCCCAAGGGAAACAGTGGAAGTGTTCATGGGGCACAGGCAAAGAAGGAGAAGGAAGAACAAGAGGAAGAGGAGAAAGAGCAAGAGAAAGATGGGCAGGGGGAAAGGAGGAAGAGTGACAGGAACGGCAGCAGGATCCCGGTCCTTATTGGAAAAAAGAAGAAAAGTCAAATATTGTTGAGCCTAAACCTTATGAGGTCATGAGACTTCTTCAGAAAAGAAGCCAAAGGCCGAGGTATTCAGAATCCACCCGGGATGCCAGGGGACAGCCACGGGAAGCCAACCAAGAGGCAGATGCGCTCTCACTCACTGCGTGACCTCTGCTTGTTCAGAGACAGCAAAGGCTCGGAGGACAGGTGAAGCTTGGGGCTGCAGGTGACTTCTGTGCAGAAAAGCACTTTCTCCACCTCAAGCCTACGCACCAGGTTTCCTATACACAAGAAGCTTAATAATAGACAATTTAAAAAAAAAAAAAAACTAAAAATACAGGAAGTTGAAAATAACAGGCAACCAATGAAATAAATGGCATCATTCACCAAGCCAAAAAAAACTACGGTGATCATTCACAAGACGTTAGGAAGGGAAAGAGCAGGCTGTATGTATTTGAAAAGACAGAGAATTGGAAGAGAGGAAAGTGCTATCTGAACATGAGCACAGAGTTTCCTCTGGGTGTGACAAGTAGCTAGGTGCATGGAGAGTCAGTCTCAGAGTGTAAAGAAAAAGTTTAACCGGAAGTAGAAAACGCACTCCCATCCCCCTGAGATTTGACAGATTTTAATGTTGCATTTAATAATTCACATTTAATGTATAAGGTTACAGTTCCCAAACTGTACCCTTAGGTGACCTGCAATGCAACACTGAACTCACAGGAATGTCATTAGATATTGTACATTTTGAGGGACACACAGCAACCCATGACATCTGTTGGACCCTGTGCAAATCTGAAGTTGTCAGTGTTTCCACACGACGTTGCACCATATAACTTGAGATTGTATCGCATCTTGGAAAGCCTGGATTTTTAGTAGTTGCTGTGCTAAAAAGCCATTGTGATCCAAAAATAAATATGAAACAGAAGAACGAGAGTGGCATTGTCCCATCTGAGTCCAGCAAGGTGTGGGCTTTGTGCAGAGCCTGACAGGCACACACACTATTCACAAAAAAAGTGATTGTGGTTAAGAATAAAATCAAAAGAATTATTCTTATGGTTTTCATATCTGTATATTATTTGTTTCAAATGCTACTAAGATGCATAGATGCTTATTGTAGCATTTAAACCTCATATTTAATAAGCAGAATAGGATGGAACTTCTTTTGATCCAGGTACGCAAGAAATTATTCAATTTTGGAGCTATGTGGAACTTCTGGCCTAGGGAATACTGATAGAGAATATACTTTGTAATAATATTTACAAAAAATAATTGAAAAAAACATAATTTGGGTTACATACTCACAGGACTGTATAACAGCTGGTCCTGTGAGTCAAAGGAGAAGCCGTAGTGTTTTCCAAAGGTCAGAAAGATTCAGATGGCTTGGAAATTTACTGAGCTCGCATCATGGTGATTTCTACATTCTGAATTTTGGAAAGTTCCCAACACATATAAGACCTAGGGCTAGATAGCTCTGCATGCTTAACCGTCTCCACATATTTTTGGCCTTGCCAGTGCCCTAGCACTTAATTGCCCTTCTGGGATTGTTCTTCCCTCTTAAGGTGGTACAGTCCCTGTCATATGTCACTGACCAATTATTGGGTAAACCTGAATAAGAAAGTTTAAAACATCTTAAGAGACATTTCATTAATTGTTAAGAAAACAATGAGGCCAAGGTCTTTCAGAGTTGGCCAAAGTTTGGAAGCAACACCACAACGTATATGAAAGGGACCATGCTTGCTGTTGGAAAATATATGGAACAGGAAGCTAAAAAGGGTTAGAGAAAACAGGCCTACAGGAATTCAAAGGGGTCTTCATGATATCTCACCAAAGCTCAAATATTCTACTGGGTAAAAGACCAAGAGAACAACATCGAATGCACGGGCTGATTTTTCAGAGTTGAAACTCAAGTGGAGGTCAAGGGATAAGAATTGAAATGTTTGTCTGGTCACCAAATATATCTAACTAAACAACAGAGAATTTCCTGGAGAATGTGTTGAAGCTTTTTGGTTTGTAACTGAGCAATAGAAAGAGTGAAATATAAAATATCAAAGTCCCATTCTTAATTGCAAATATGTAAGCTGATGTAATGTCCAAGATGCCATACTTTCTGTGCATTCGTTCATGAACAATGGTTTATTAAACAGGATATATGAAGCACCCCATCAGGTACTCCAAGAACCCATCAGCACCAGAGGCCTGGGCTTTGTCTTCAAGAACTTAGAAAACCCTGTAAACTTAGAATATTAAGTATCAAAAGAAGACAATGCCAGATATGTCATTAGCTTGCCTGTATATCATTAAAGGGCAGATGAGTGGTTTAGACAATAAGCGTCCAGAGGTAGATGGCTAGTCTTATATGTCAATGGAGTAGGCTGTGGTAACTAATTGTCTGAACAAAAAATATCTAGATTATTTCCAGGAAAGCTTTTTTTTTTTTTTAACATGTGATTGGCAGTAGATGCTGAGCAAAGCAGATCATGCCGTAGCGTGTGTGGGCCTCATCCAATCAGTTGAAGGTCTTAAGACTAAAGACAGATTTCCTGAAGAAGTGATTCTGCCTCAAGACTGCAACATAGAAAGTTTGCGTAAGTTTCTGCCCTATGAATCTTGGAGTCAGGACTACTCTTTACCTAAATTTTTAGCTTACTGATCTGCTCTACAAACTCCCTACTTGCCAGCTCCTCAGCATTATCTCTCATTATACAGATAAAATACATAAATGTATAGGAGGAGAGATAGATATGGAGTAGATAGAGATACATCTGTATCTCTACCTTTGGTTTTCTTTCTCTGCAGAATGCTGAATCGTGCATGAAGTCATAATTGAATGGCGGAGGGGGGAGAGGCAGAGGGAGGAAGGGAGGGAGAGAAAGAGAGAAAGAGAAAGACAGAGAGAGAGGGAGGGAGGGAGAGAGAGAGAGAGAGAGAGAGAGAGACAGACAGACANGAGAGAGAGGGGGGAGAGAGAGGCAGACAGAAAGAGACAGAGAGAGTGAGAGAGGGAGAGGGAGGGAGAGAGAGAGAGAGAGAGAGAGAGAGAGAGAGAGAGACAGACAGACAGAGAGAGCTCTTCAAGAAGGTCCATAAGAGCAGAATTTACATCAAGATGAGCTTCTTTTCTCCCATGTTCACTGATAAGGGGTAAAGTAGCATTACCTAAAGCAAGATGTGGCCACCTGACCTGCGATGAAAGATAAAATAGATGAAAAAAACCACTTCCGGGCATCCTATTCCTATTCTACGCTTCTAGGGTATGATCAAGCAAGTCATGGTGGCTATACTTAGAACTGAACACTGAAAAAAGTCCTGTCCAAGTTCCTGGCTCTTGCAAATACTATTTAATAAGTGGCAGAGATAGACATGAAGAAAGGCATCTCTGTCCCATGCTCTACAGAGTTCATGTAAGTCCATCCTCAGGCCTACTACTTAGAGAAAAAGAAAAAAACATGATCTTAACTGAAAAGGCAACAATCTAGAAAGATACATTCTGAAATAATGGGTTCCTTGTGATCTATTTTGGAGATGATTTGCTCCATATTTCTCTTATATGTACCTGTGGGTCTTTTTTAAGTTACTGTTAACATTTGTGGGTGTTTTTTTTTTTTTGCTCTATCATAATTTAAAATTTGTTACTTTTTTTCTTGACTCTGTATATTCCCTGAGAATCAGAAAAAAAAAATAGTGCACTCATTAGGAAATAAATATAAAATATGACTAGGAATCCAAAAAAAAGACAGCTCAGTGATAGAAAGATGCCCCTACTTATTAATAATCAGATAAATTCCAATTGAAACAAAAACAGCCACAAAAAGCCACAAAAAGGTGGACAACTAAATACAAGTACTGGCTGTTATATAGATATCTAGGAATCACACATCATTATGGCATAAATTTCTACATCACTCTGAGATGGAGTTAGAGAAATCAAGCATGCAAAAGCTGTGCAATTCTCACATAGGTCCATCCTTGGACAAAGCACCCCTCTGGTATTTGTGGAACATTTGAGAAGGAATAGAAATGGAAGCCCACATAGGATATGACTGAATTGGTTAAAATGATCAGCTAAGTAGAAATAAAGTCCTAAATCCTACCTTGGAAGATATGCATTCATCGTAGCTTGGAAAACTCAGTTTGAACTAGTGATTCTCAGATCCTTGGGGCCACCCTCAATGTAGCAAAGTTGGCAAAGTGGAACAACTACTAGTGTACTACTGCACAAGATATCACCCAGGGTCTGGATCCATTTACAAGAAATGCCCAGAATAAACAAATCCATGGATACAGAAAGTTCTTTATGGTTGTTCAAGACTAAGGGGAAACCGGAGGAGAAGTGATACCTAAAGGCCATAAGGCTTCTTTCTGGGGTGAAGATTTTCTAAAATTGACCATGATAACAGATAAATAAAATGAGTAGATTTCTACGATGGAATGCTGTGCTAGCACCTAAAAGCAAAGGTGAAGTATGTAAAAAAATATAGATCTTTAAAAGTCTTAGAAAAAGAAATCAGTAGTGTTCTTCCTTGAGTTTTCTTATGTTAGAGTTGATTCGTCCCCCATTTCTCATATATGCATGTGAGTTCCCTTTTTAAAACTTAACTGTTGCTAGGCAACCTGGACTCATTCGTTACTAATTTCACAAAAGTATAAATAAAGGACAGTTTTGTTGTGAAAAAAGGGGGAAAGGAAAAAAAACAGGTATACACAAGAGAGTTAGGATAGATATACAACTACTTTTTCTTAGTTCACTGAGAATAAAAGTTTGTACTAGTATTGTTTAGACAAGATATCATGTCTGTAT
>NDGM011149876.1:0-33200 GCA_002564305.1 Octomys mimax | reverse complement strand
CAAATTGGTATGATAGTTTCAATAATTAACACATTGCATACTCTCTTCCTAGTGGTTATTTGCAAGAAGTTCATTTTTTTAAATAATTCTTATTTTGAAACTACTGGGCCATAAGTAATTGAGCTGATGATTAGCTATGTTCTCTTCAAAGTCAAGGTAGACTTGGAAAGTCTTACGAAGTCAGAGACTCAAACCTAGAAATTATTTTCAAATGTAATGAAATTTTTATGAGCCCTTAGTTTAATAGTTAATGAAGTCAATGTTACAATGTGTAGACATTTCATATAACATTTATTAATGCCAGATTTTGAGTTTCTTTTTTGAATTTTAGAGGCAAAAGACTTCAAACTAAATTCCTAGACAGCTCTTAGGCTGAGAGCCAGCCTGAACCTGTGCCCCTGTTCACAGTACCTTGGGGGTCCTACCTGGGACACCAGCCCCCTTGTGGGAGCTCTTGTGGTCCGGTGAAAGCAGTCAGAAAATGGAGCGGGAGGGAAGAAGAGTCAGCGAGAGCTGGCCCTGGCCTTGGGCAGGGGCGTGGGCAGCCCTCGCACCGCAGTGCCGCAGTGCCGGGTCTGGGTCTCTCTCAGGTAGACAGTGACACCCCTCCCGCCCCGCCTCCCCCTCCTGCGGACGCCAGTGTTCTCTGGTTCCCTAGGATTTCTCACGCGCAGGTCCTCTGCCCAGCGGGGTCTTCTTGGACCCGCAAACCCACCTTTCCAGTTCCAGCTCTAATGACTCCGTGGGAAGCCTTCCCTCATTCTCTCCACCGCTGCCCCCTTTGCCCTGGTACTCGGCAGCCCCTCCCCTGGTTTCCTGGGGGTTTTGTACATCCCTGGGTTTTAACTCTTAATTGAATACAAAAGGATGATTTTTCCCCTTTTTAATTTTATTTATTTATTTATTTATTTATTTATTTAATTTTTGCGGAACCGGGGATTGAACTCAGGCCCTTGTGCTTGCCAGGGAAGCACTTATTCCACTGAGCCATCTCCTGGGCCCCTAAACATTTCATTTACACTGTAAATATGTACACTTTTTGTCAATAGTGACTTAACAAAGTTGGGGATGAAGTACATGGGATTTATTTATTTATTTTTTGCGGTACTGGGGATTGAACTCAGGACCTTGTGCTTGCCAGGCAAGAGCTTATTCCACTGAGCTATCTCCTTGGCTCAAAAGATTTTTTTTTTTCTTTTTTGGCGGAACTGGGGATTGAACTCAGGCCCTTGTGCTTGCCAGGCAAGTGCTTATTCTACTGAGCTATCTCCCCAGCCCCCTCCTTTTATTATTTTAAAGAGAAAAAAAATCTCAAAACAAGATAATAAGAGGGTGACGATGGTTACGTTGCAAAAGGATGATGTTTAAAATCTCCTCAGTTAGACTGTGAGCTCCCTGAGGGCAACAGCTGAGTCTAGGACGCGACACCGACCCCAGAACTGGCATCCAGGGTCTCTGAGGAAATATCTGAGGAACAAATGAACAAATGAGCAACCACCTGCCCTCTCCTCTTGGCTTACCTGGGGTCAAGGCTACATTTCTGGCCCGGCAGCGTAACTGGCGGCCACGAGAGGGCGGCAAAGAGTCAGGAACGAGCAACAGGTGTGCGCCTGCCTGGGCGCTCAGAATGAGGCTGGGGAAGGTGTGGGAAGAACTTGGAAGGAGCCCAGGGCCAGAGAGCCCAACTGGGGCTTAGGAAGAAGGTCAGGGGTGGAGCAGGCAGAGCTAAGAACAGACCCTGCAGAGCCCGTGCCAGGCCAGGGAGGCACACAGAGGCTCTCTTCGCCCATCTGACACTTCATCCCCTCCACCTAGTTTGCACAACTTCCTGCCAACCTCTTCCAAGGCTGTTTGTTGCCGTGACCTTTGTCCTTTATTGCAGGGAAGATTTTATATACAGGGCTGAAAAAGGTGTCTCCCTGACTCCCATGCTAGTGGTGGCCCCTGCTATGGGCCTGCACAGAAGGTATTTTACTCCTGGCTCACACACTGGATGACAGCTGAGAGCAAGATGACAGAACACAAGGGAGTCCTGGGATGAGCAAGGCCAGGATCCTGCCTGGAGCTGGCCCCCCACCAGAGCCTGCATGGCTCTCACAGCAGGTGAGACTCACAATTCAGGGATGTCTTGCTGTGGACAGAGGGAAGAGGCCCCTCCTCTCCTCCCCTTCAGACTCCCCATACCCGTCCCACCTCACCCAGATGGTGCGTGCATAACTACATCCAGCATTTCCAATGATCATCATGAAGCACAGGTGAGGCAGGCTTGGTGAGGTCCAAGAGCTATGCTCGCCACACACCTTTCCCTGTACTCCTCACTTCTCCTGGGCATGGCCCTGGGTCTCAGGGGACCGCACCACACCCCTACCTTCCTGGCCTGCTTCATCAGCTGTCTGCACAGGGCCTCACCAAGATGTCCACTACGCCTCCAATAGCTGCCAAGTATAAATCCTAACCTCGTCCAAATCCAAGGCCAAGTTCCAAGCCTACCCACCAGCCTCCTCCTCTTGATGGGCTCCTCTTGTCCCTGGTAGCCCCACTGAGCCAGCCTGAGCTGCCTAGGTGGCAATTCTACCTACATGAATGCATACAGGCACTAGACTCAGCCTGCCCTGCCCTAGTGCCCTGGCCTGCCTTGTCAGCTAGAGTCTGAAAGTCCAGCTCAGGGCCCCCTGCCAGTATGATTTTTTTTAACTTTACCAACCCCAGTACCTCTCCATTTCCTCCAAGTTGTGACACTCAAAGCCTGCACCCCCCCCCCAAAACACACACTCCTACTTGTTAACATTCTCTTTGTAATTACACCCTTCTCTACTTGGCTCCTTCACTGAGCTGTGGGCTCCATGGGGTATGAGTTCTCCTGCAGAGTTCCAGATGTGATGTCTGCCAGGCCAGGCCAGTTTTAAGTATGCCCGCTAGGCTTATGTCTTCACCATTACGCTGAGAGCACCACCTAATAATGATGGTGGTAACAGACACTTACATGGCATTTAAAAGGTGCCAGGCAAAATTACAGGAGATTTCACATTTATTCCACCACTACATGTTTACACTCATTATTATTGTCCCCATTGCAGATGAGAAAGAAACAAGGCCCAGAGAAGTTACGTAACTTATTCTAAGTAGCACAGCTATGGGGAAGCAGGACAGCAATTCAGAACCAGGCAGTATGGCTCCAGAACCCATGCTTGTGCGTACCCAGCCTCCCACTACTTTGCAACATGACCCCAAGTCCTGCTCCCAGTCCTTGTCAGCCCTAGCACCCTTGGCTGCATTATTGCAGCCCTAAACTCGCTAGGCCTCAGCAGACTGGCTGAGCTCTCATTGGCAGCCCAGTCTAAAGTTCCCCATGTTTATTTCAGCTGGTGTTTCCTGAGTGCTACCAGGTGCCAGCACTCTGCTGAGAAGCAAGAACACAGCCAGAAACAAAGTACACACAGTCCTGATTATCGTACTGTTCTTATGTACCATGCAGACATCAAGGGAAGCCAGGGAAGGACAAGTGAACCACTCCTGAATTTGCTCCAAAATGCTCAGTATCATGAATGATAAGGGCAAAGTGCTCTGGAAAGGAATGGGAGAGGTGTCCTTGTTTAGATGGCACAAGTCTAATACTCCAGCCCCTGGAACCTGTAAACATGCTGGTTTCAAGACACAATGGAATTAAGGTTGCCAATAAGCAGCTAATAGCAAGACATCTAGAAGTGGTGTCTACCAGTCAATAGTAAATAGAATTAAGAAATAAGGTTGATCACTAGCTGATTATCCTGGAGTATCAAGGTGAGCCCAAGTAATCACACAAGTCTTAGCAGGGAGGGAGACAGGGGAGAAAGAGATGGGGCATGACAATGACTTGGCCCATTGTTGCCAGGGCATCTTTGAAGATGAAGTAATGAGCTTACAAGCCAAGGAAGGCAGGCAGCATCTACAAGCTACAGAAAGTGGCATTTTGTGGTTATTTGTTACAGCACTGACAGGGAACTAGACAATTAGGTAATGGGGGACAGTCTTTCTGAGCAGAGGAAATGGAAAGGGGGAGCCTGGCAGGCTGGGCAGGGAGGGGTGGAGGTCTTTAAGCAGGAGTCAGAAGTCGCAGTGGAAAGGAGCAAGTGCTTCACCCCTCCTGCAGAGTGCAGGGAGGCCTGTGTCCACCCCACCCTAGCTGCTGATCCAGGCTCCCTCTCAGTCTGAGGCTCCCACTCCCTCCCTTACTCTCATCGCCTACTTCTTTAAGAGGTTAAAAGCCAACAGGCTAATAAATAACTAATTGCAAGGCAGCTAGAAGTGGTGTCTACCAATGGACAGCAAGTAGAGCGCCTAGAACCAGAGGCCGGGCCAGGTCCTTCCGTGCACAGTGCTCTGGCAGCCTTCGCATCACTCAGCTTTTGCAGCTGCTGCAGCCCAGAGATGGAAGACGATGACACTGTCAGGACTTCCTGGCACTCTGGCCCAGGACCTGGAAGTAGGAGTCAATAAGCAGTTTACAGAACAGCATATGAGCCCTGACTGGTTCTTCTCAAAAATGCCTACCTTGTTTTGTAGGCTCATGGAAGCCAAAGGGCAGTAATTCCCCATACTTCCCCTCTAGCCCAGAATTTTTAAGAGTTTCAAATGCCATGTCAATATCTGTTAGGTTGCACAAATATCTTTAGGCAGGAATCAAGTCATTACACCGATCAAGACACTATGGAATCTTTGGTGCAAAACTTTTGGCATTTGCTGAGGCTTGATGGAAATAAAATCTGAAAACTGTCTCATTCGAAGCTGATACAATATGCTGGATTTGCTTTCTTCAACACAAGTGATCCAAAAGAGTGAGACAGTTGGCAGAGCTGCAGGAATGGGCTCTACAGACAGTATAGAAGAACAGAAAGCCATGTTACACAGACCCAGGAAAGCTCTGGAGCCAGCATCAGGAGCTCTAGCTGACAACTGACGTTTACTAGGGGACAATGTTCTATCTACCTTTCCAGGCCCAAAGATCCCCTGCCCAAGTGTGCTCTGGAGCTAGTCTCTCCCTGTGTGTCCCCAAAACAGACATTTTCTTCTAAATGGGAACAGTGACAGCCAAATGTTCCCCAAAGCCAACAGTGGGAAAACTGACCCTGAAGGCTCTGATTCCCCCCTAGGCTGCCTGCCTGCCCCTGGGAAGTGAGGAAGGAACTCTGTTCTATACAGTGCAGCTGACAGTGACAAGGGTCCAGCCTCAGGGAAGGAAGCTGATAAACAAGACCTCAGGACCTGCTCAGCTGGTGCCTCTAAATGCGCCAACTGACCCTCGGGGGCTATGACATGGGATCATCGCCTCCTGGACTCAGAAGCCCAAGAACTTAAGGACTAGAACCCTGAACAAATACAAAGCTGAAATCCTCAAAGAGGATGTGATATATTCATGTCCTGCCCCCGGCACCTGAGAAAGTGAAGCTTCCTTATGTGTAACTTGCAAATGCTGCCTTATAAACAGAAGTAGGGGAAGAAGCTTGCCTGGAGATGTGACTCAGTTAGGATCTTGAGTGAGGAGACTATCGTGGATTATCTGAGTGGACACTAAATGCATATATTTCCTGATAAGAGAGATGGGGAAAATCTGGTGCACACTGAACAGGAGGTTATATGAAGATGGAACAAGGCAAGACAGAAAGATCCTGACCTAGAAGTTACACAGCCACAGCAGAAGAAAGCCAGGAGTCACAAAAAGAGGAGAGGCCGGGGCTTCTCCCTAGGGACTCCTAGGGGGAACAATCCTGGCAACACCTCAGTTTTGTCCCACTGATACTCTTTTCAGATTTTTGAGCTGTACAGTTGTGGGAGACCAAGTTTCTGTTGCTCTTTAGCACTGAGTGTGGTGATTTGTTATAGCCGCCAAGGAAACTAATACACAGATCAATATAATTTTCCTTGCCTTTTGCATTTAGCCAATACCCAGAAGAAAAAAAAAAGACCTAGAATGGGCTAGGGACTGTGAAGGGTGAAAAAGCCTCAGGAAGTCCCACTGAAGGTCTCATTCACAAAAAGGATCTCAAATGTATTAGGAGGAGGGAAGAGTGTAGAAGATAGCGGCTGATGAGCCATGAAGCCCAGAGGAGGCCACATCTGAAGGTTTTGTGGGCAGACAACATTTGCCTAAGCTAGCTGTCATGGAGGGAAGTGATCCAACCAAAGGCATGGAATGAGGAAGGTCATGGATGGGAGCGAGTGCATGGCTTGCTGAGGACTAGTGCATGGTCAGTGATAGCAAAGGCTGGGACAGAAAGCCGGACAGACAAGCTGGGGTCAGGCCACAGCAATGCCTGAGGGCTGCCTACAAGCTCTGAAGCCTTAGGAAGCTCCTGGACCTCCCTGAGTCTTAAACTTTTTGAGAAATGGCAATTGAGCTCAATCTTGAGCTTGTCCATAGAGTTGCTATGTAAGAGGTTCTAGGGAAAGCGTTTTGCCTTCTAGGAAAAGCAATAGTGTGAGGAGTCATTCAAGGCTATGGAATGAGATCCACTGTAACTCACTATGGGTTGGGAAATGAGAGGAAGGGGCAGTAGCAGTGGTGGTGGCAGTGGTGGTGGAGGTGGTGGTGGCAGCAGTGGTAGTGTGTGGCTGAGGAAGCATGATGTGTGACCCCATTCCTCTGACTGCCTGTGCACAGTTTTTCCCTGGGACCTGCTGTGGACACATCCTCACAGCAGCAAAAAAGCAGAGGTTTTGCAGGTGAACCTGGCAAGCTTCCATAGCACTGGCAAGGCCCCGGGCAAGAGCATACATACAGGCCATTTTCCATATGTTTCATATCTAAGTCATAAATCAAGCTAACAAACCGTTAAATGAAATATGCTTCATCTTCCTACCTTGTTAAATCCATCTTCGACACAACTTGGGAGGATTGGGATGGAATTTAGATTTCTGGGACTCCTGGGGTTCTGTGCCAGGCAGTGCTGCCTGGGGACAGACTACCCCAAGCAAGATCTGACTGCTACCCAACCCTGACTCTATTGACCACCACGCAAAGACATGTGCATCTGTGAGGTCCCCATCCCTCATATCTCAGCTCTGTCCACATCTACACAAGAAGCCAGTCCTGGCCCAGTGACACATGCACAGGTGACATGGGCTACCTGGAGGAGATGACCCTATAAAAGAGGCTGGAAGAGCTCCACCCTGACTAGCATTGGTGCTCAAGGTGGGCTGGAAGGAGAATCATAAGCATGTCCCCTTAGGCCTGCAGGCTCTCCCTGGTACTGGGGGTGAGGGGATAATACCCCAGCAGATGCAGGGGCATCCCAGATGCAGGGGTATCTGCAAGCAGTGGCTCCCACAGCAGCAGCCTCTCTTGCCTGGCTCTGCCTGGCTCCTTGTGGTGGCGCTACCTCCCACTTCCTGAGTGACTCGGGCATATTTCAGCCTACTCAGAGCTGTTCTAAGGCTTCAAAGAGGAAGTGTCTGGGGTCAAGGGACAGCATCCTCAGAGAGAGTCCAGCGTGCATCTCAGGAGAGCAGGCCTGAGCACTCCCAGGCCCAGGAAAGTGAAATGTGGTCTCTACAAAGGACAATAGCAAGAGGCCACTCCACCCCATAAAGGAGTAGGAGCAACATTTATCAGAGGCTTGGTCCTTCTTGATTTAAAAACAAAACAAAACAAAAAAACCTTTCAAAAATGATACTTTCAGTAACACTGCTATATTAATGGCCTTAACACACAGAAAGCCAGACCAGGATGCAGTGCCTTGACCCCTCCATGCAAAGGGACCGGACCCCAGGGGGGCCTCTTTCTAAATGACTCAAAACTGATACTTCACCACCTGGAGGGATTGGTGGCACTCAGTTCAGAATCATGTGACAAACTTACCACCTTCTACCCTGTCTGTCTTAAACACAGGAGTGAAGAGGCCGAAAGCCCTTGGGGCTTCCACAGACTCCAGTTGCACATTAGGAAGAAGAGGAGGAGAAGGGAAGAGGGCATGAAGGTGAACTGGAACGCCTTCCCTGCAAGCTGGCTGCATCCCACTCCATGTGGCCAGAAGGGGCTGCGTGAGTGACAGCCGGGACCCCTCTCTGAGGCTGTCCCCAGTGCTGTCGTTGTTGCTGTTCAAGCTGCGCACTGCACACTCAGCTGCAGGAAAGAAGCTGAGCAGACCTCTGCCTGATTTATTCAGGTCTGCTTCTCAGGAGCATAGAGGTCATCGGGCTGTTGGTGGGATGCCCCCCACAGAAACCCTGTCCGCTGCCTGCTGTGGAGACGCCGACAGTGCAAACTCACCAGGCACCATCCCTGTCAGCGTAGGTGCTGAGTAGCTGCCCTGTCCAGCGGGGGGGACGTGCGGAGGGTACCCGGGGAGGGTCGTGCTCGCCAAGTCTCGGCCTAAGGAATCAAAGCGACAAATCACAGGGTGAGCATCTCTACAGCCGGCCGCTCATCCACAGCCCCCCTGATGCGTCTGCACATTTGTCCTGTCTAGAAGCTGAACACCAATGTGCCCCCACCCCACTGCTCCTGCAAGCCCACACTAACACACCCACTACCAGCCCCAGCAGCTCCACTCACTGAGAAGCAAGCCAGGGCTCTGGCCCAAAACCAGGAAGGTGGGACTTTCAAAGGTCCTAGCAAACGCCAAGGCTCTCTACTCCCCAGCGTGACGTGGACAGCCCGAGATCGCCACCAAGATGTTTCTGCTGGGCCCTCTGCCTCAAGTCACCTTCCTCCAGCTGCTCCTAACAGCACTGCCTTCAAAGACCTGCTCAGCCGCCCCCTGGCCTCCTGACTGCCTGCAAAGGGGAGAGGCCTTCCTGCCTCCAATCCTTGGCTCCACACCTGACCTCTCCTGAAGCCTTCCTCCCTTGGCCTAGAACTGCTCCTTTGTTGCGAAGGATCGGGAAGCAGGAGGCTCCGCTCTCCTCCCCTCACCGCCTCCCTGGCTTTGGACCTGGTACCCTGGCTCGTCTTCACCCAAGGCATTTTAGAGGGCAGCAAATGCCCCAGGCTTTCCTGTGGGCGCCCTCAGTTCCCCTACACAGACAGCATCCGCTATAGCTATCCTGACTTCCCATGACAGCCAGAATAAAACAGAAAACCCAAGTTGGTACCCCTGGTCACCAAGTGAGCTGAGGAAGTTTGCGTGACTCGCCCTCCTGAGCCTTCCTACTCGTCTTCTGCCACATCCACTGGTGGCAGCTCCTTCTCCCTAGGGGTCAGGTTTTTTTCTCCAAGACAAGAATGTCATAGGCCTAAAAAAGTTTCTAAGTGAACAAAAGAAGAGGCCCGGCTGGAGAAGCAGGAGCTTGTGAGATCCTATAGCCATTCCCTTCATCCATGCTCAGGAATCAGTGCAAAAAAATGCCAGAGGAGCTCTTGCTAACCTCAGTCCTTTTTGCCATTTTGCAGATGCAAAAACTCAGGCTTAATGTAGAGGAGAAGAGTAATTGACTCTGGTCCCACAGGGACAAAGGACAGAGAAGGGACCTCAGTCCATGTGTCCTAACATCAGCCAGACCCTCCTCTACCTTCAGAAGCACTATGGTGGTGTGGCAGGTGGGGGCCCTCGTGTTCCCAGCTTTCTTCAGAGCAGCTACAGAGAAACAGGGCTCTTCAAATCTCTGAGGAAGCAAACTAAGCACAGTCTGAGCACTGCAGGATTGGCAATCTGAGTGGCCAGCCTGTGAGTCAGGCAGCCAGCCAGCCAATGGAGGGCTGCTTTGGGGAGCTGCTCCTTCCTCAGTTGGGGGAGCACCCCCCACCCTGGCCCCATCCCCAGCTCACATCACCAATAATGGCAACAGCTACAAATCATGAGCACTTCCATAGAAATCATAAACCACCAGACCCTCACCTGTGTATTTCCAGTGGTTAATGCCCTCAAACCTCAACAGCCCTGTCAGGTGAGGTGCTGGTACTATTTTCTCTTTAGAGGAAGATAAGACTTGTCCAAGGCTACACACTACCTGCCAAAGATCCAAGCCAAGTCATTCAATGCCCAAGCCAATGCTTTGCCACTCCACTCTATTGCCTTGAACACTGAACTGTCTCTGCTCTGGCTGCAAGTCCAGAGGCGCCACTGCCTCTCAGCAGGACACTGTCATCATTACTTGTTGCCTCCATCTTGCAAAATAAAACTCATCTGTTACAATTTTATGGGCGAGTGCACTGGGGTGGAGGCATCGAAGAAGGGGACACAGACCTGCCTGCTGTTACCCTAAGGGAACCCTCCATATAGGGCCACGCACTTCCCAGCTGCCCAGTGGGAGAAGATGGCCTGCGAGGGCAGGGGACTTGCCTGTGGGAGCTGAGCTGACCTGAGGCCAGGCTGGGCCCAGCACCCAGCTCTCCTGCCTCCTGGCAACAGGACCCAAAGGGCAGCCTTTACTGAAAGAACCTGTTGCTTGGTCAACAGTTTCTGCTACTGTGATACAGGCCTTAAAATCCTTGATCCCTCAAGCAAAAGTTCCGAAAATCAGAGCCTAACCAAAGCATTCAACTTAGAAAACTGAAAAAAAAAAAAAACAGTAAAATGAATCTAGGGAAGAGAAGAGGAAGGAATTGATACAGAAAAAGCACTAAATAAGGAATTAGGAAACAGAAAAGCAGACAGAATAAGTACAACTAGTAGTTATTTGAAAAGACCACTAAAACAGCTAAACATAGGATTAAGATTTTTAAAAAGGACCCAAATATCAAAATGAAGAATGAGAAGATATAACCAGAAATATACACTTGATCTTAGCCAAAAGGCCAAGAAGCGATTAACCAGAAATATAGAGGAGACAATATTAAAAAGAAGAAAATATACTCCACATTAATAAATGTAGAAATCTTAACAAAAGGTGTAATTATCTGGGAAAATATGTTACTAAAATTAACTCAAGAACAAATACAAAATAATAATAACAGCCTAGAACTGGGTGTGGTGGCGCACGCCTATAATCTCAGCACTCAGGAGGTTGAGGCAGGAGGACTGATAAAAGTTTGAGGCCAGCCTGGGTTACACAGAAAGTTTCAGGTCAGCCTGGACTACATGATGAGACCCTTTCTGAAAAAAACCAAAAATGACAGTAACCAATAACCTCAGAAGAAAGTTAAATGATGCCTTTAAAAAAATAAGTGCCTCATGCTATTTGGGTTAGTTTTTTGGGTTGTTTTTGTTTGGGGAAGGTCCTTTGAAATCTTTAAGGGATACATAGTCCTGTTATTAAATATTTCTAGGATATATTAGTCTAAGAGATTTTTCCTAATCCATTTTGCCAAGCTAGTATGATCTTGATATAAAAAGTTTCTGTGATGTAAGCCCAAATGAACACCTTTGTAAAAATTAAGCAAAAATGGATCTAAAACTTAAATGTAAGAACTAAAATTATAAAATTCTTAGAAGGCAAATAAGCATAAATGTTCATGACATTTATGTTTGGATTAGGCAATGGTTTCTTAGATATGACAAATAACAAAGAAAAAGAAATCGAACTTCATCAAAATTATAAAAACTTGTGCTTCAAAGCACACCATAAAAAAGTAAAATGATGACCCACAAAATAGGAAAAAATATTTGCAAATCATGTATCTGAGAAAGAACTTGTCTAGAATATGTAAAGAACTCTTATAGCTTAATAATAAAAAGACTAATAAACCAATTTAAAATGAGCAAAGGATCAGAATAGGCGTTTGTCTAAAGAAGAATAAATGAAATGGTCAGCAAGCACGTGAAAAGATGTTCAATACCATCAGTCAATAGAGAAATACAAATCAAAACCACAATGAAACATTACTTCACACTCACTACAATAGTTATAATAAAAAAGACAGATTAGAAAAACCTTTGGCAAAGATGAGAAAAATTGAAACTATAATACATTGCTGGTGGAACTACAATACGCTGCAACCAGTTTGGGAAAGTCTGGTAGCTTCTCAAAATGATGAAATGTAAGTGGTCACAGGACCCAGCGCTCCTACTTCAAGGTGTATCCCAAGAGAAATGAGACCTAATGTCTGCACAACACCTGATACTCCAGTGTTCGCAGCAGCATTGCTCACAAGAGACAAGAAGACAATCGAAATACCCATGAGCTTATACGTGGAGAAAGAATACAGGATATCTCCAAACAATAGACTATGTCAATACAAAGGAACAAAATATCAGTACGTGCCCCAGTGTGGAGCAACCTGAAATGATAATGCTGAGTGAAAAAGGCCAGCTGCACATAGCAACATATGCATGAATCTATTCATGTAAAATATCCAGGTTAGGTGAATCTTCAAAGACAAAAAGATGAGTGGTTGCCAGGGGGTTGGGGCGGGGAATAGTAGTGAAGGGGACTGCTAATGGGGGTAGGGTCCTTTGAGATGCGTTATGAAGAATTCTAAAGTGACTGTGGTGGTAGTTGTATAAATTTGTGATTATACTAAAAGCCACTGAATCACATGTACACTTAAGGTGGGTGAATTTTATGGTATATGAATTATATTTCAATAATTCTACTATTTTGAAAATTGTCATCTATTAGCACCATCATCTTTTTTTTTTTTTTTTTTCGGAACCGGGGATTGAACTCAGGCCCTTGCGCTTGCCAGGGAAGCGCTTATTCCACTGAGCCATCTCCCTGGCCGCACCATCATCTTGAAAGAGAAATGGTAACATGACACCAAAAATATTGGAAAGGTATAACATTAAATATATTAAGATAGATAAATTTATTTTTATGGGAAAAGGGATGCAATAAAAAATTGAAACATAACAAACAAAACCCCTTGGTTGTTAAAAATAGCACACAAGCAAATCAAATGATGAATGATGAACAACAAATTGGGAGAAATTGTTTGCAGCATATATCATAGATAAAGGATTATTATTCATGTATCCTGAACTTGTAAAAATTGAAGGGAAAAAACCAGAAATAATCCCACAGAAAAACAGGCAAAGTACATGAACATAGACTCCTGCTCTGTCCACCAAAAATATATACACATTTCAGGAAAAGAAAAATTGTATGATCATTTTTTTCAGCAGCAGGTTCTATGCTCATGTGGGGACCCCAGAGGATGTTGTACATCACAGAACACCCGCTACTCTGCCAGTCCACAGAGGAGAAACTGAAAATGCATGTGCAACAATCTCAATGACCAAGGCTACCCAAGCAAAAGTTTGCCACACTCGTGCCTGTCTGGAAGTTGATGGCCACTGCTTTGAGCACCTCGTGTAATTGTAGAGGCTCAAGATAATTTGGATTGATCTTATGATGTTTCAATAACTTTAGTATTAAAATGTGTACCAGCTTTCTTTTCCTGAAGTGTATATAGTTTTATACCCTCTCTCCTCCATATATCCTTAAATTATACATATATATATTTATATATCCTTAAATTATTTGAAAAGATATTTAATTTTATTATATACTAGAAGTGCAAATTAACATGGGAAGGGAAATTTGGGAGTATCTAATAAAACTACATGCATTTATCCCCTGAACAAACAATCCTACTTCTAGAGACTTATACCCAAAGATTTATACACCTTCAACAATATAAAATATATATGCATAACGTTAGTCACTGCAGCAGCACTATCCATAACTTCAAAATATTGGGAATTGTCTTAATGTCAAAACACAGGAAGTTTGCTGGGCATGTGCACATGGAGTACTAGGCAGCTATACAAGAGGAGGACGCATTAGTAGGCCAAAGTCTGGCAAGTGAAGCCAAGCCAACACTGGCCTCTCCATTCCTCTACAGTAGGTTCTCATTGTCCAAATGAACCCAGGTCAGATCCCTCAGGCAAATCCAAGGTCAGGTTCTGCTAATGACTCACCAGAAACCTTGGAGGAACAATAGTTGGAAAGGGGCAAAGCAACCTATTGGTCCCTGAAGTTGTGTGAGTTTGGGGCACTCAACTGATGAACAGCAGAGAAAGGTCCCAAGTTCAATCACTGGTATCACAAAAAAATAAAAATAGATGAATAGTACCATCATTTGGGTATTGATATTATGCCCATTTTACAGAAGAGGACATGAAGGTGCAAAGCTACCAGTGTGCCCTAAGTCTCACAGATGATAATAAGAATGATGGGTAACTTATTGTAGTACTTAATGGATGCCTCATGGATCAGACACAGAGCTGTGTTCCAAATACTATTCATTGTGCTTTGTAAATACTGATTCCACCTCAAAATCTCTATAAATCAAGCTCTACTATTATCATCCCCATTTTACAGATGTGGAAGCTAAAATACTGAGAGATTAAACACCTGCCTATATTCCCACAGTTAGTAAGAAATGGAGCCACATCCAAACCCAGACATTCTGGCACCGGGTCTTCCGCATTTCTTCAGCACATGGGGCATTCGTCCTACTCCTGTCTCGACACTGGAGGTCCCTAGATATCAAGATCTGCTCCAAACCCGCCCTCTCTTGTCGTGGCTGAATACATAGTAGGTGCTTAGAAAACATCTGCCAAGATGACATTAATCAAGTGGTGTTGATTCTCCTCATCTGAAGGAACTGTGGTTCTTTTCTCACTAACGTCTCTTGACATGAGCCCCAATCACAACTAGGCCTGATTTATAGGTTCTTGCCTAGGTACAACTTTTTCTCTTCCATGCAGCCCATTTCTAGGTAGGTTCACTGTATGTGTACTAATGGGGGGGGGAATGTGAATCCAATTAACTTCAAATTTAGCTCATAATGAACTTATCTCATTTTGCTACCAGCTCTGTTCTCATCGTGTGGCAGTAATTAACCACTGGGGGTTGTCACTCGTAGACATATGACACGGAGATCCTCTAGCCCCTTGCTTCAAACCCTTACAGAATTCATTACCCTGACAGTATGAAAACCCTTCACTTTGAATACCACCAGCACCAGCCAAATTCCCCCCTGCCTACCTGACTGTGAGTGTGAGTGAGAGGAAAGAGGAATCAACCCACTCAAGAAGCCATTAATTATTGTGAATGAGTTGCAGTAGGGGTAGGAAACTGGTGATGGTTGGTGGCTGGAGAGGGCTGTGGCCTTGACAGTCCAGAATGAGAGGTTCTGCTCACATAGGTCCCACATCATATGGGAATACAGAGGAGCTGGCTAGGAAAGGTAAAGTCCTTCACAATCCAGTGATCAGATCTGCTGGGGACTCAATGCCCAGGAAGCCTGAACACTCCAGGCAACAGTGACTTGCTGTTCAACCTTGAATAAACTCTGCCTCCTTTCTGGGCCTTGCTTTTCCCACCTGAACACTCAGGCAGTGGGAACAGCTGACTTCTACGGATTGTTTCCAGTCCATAGCGCAGCAGCAGCATTTCCTCCTCCATGCTGACGGAGAGGGCTGGTGCTGGCTGCGGGGTGGATCTGGCAGTGCCTGCCCTGGGCTTGGGACTGCTGCACACAGTGTCAGACTCCTGGGAACCCCTGAGCCCTTGGGAAAGGAGGGTAAGGAGGCCTCATCTTTCCACAGCTTCAGGAAAGGAGCATCTTGAAACAGACGTGCCTTTGCCTCAGGCCTCCTCACCACCCAGTGAGCAGTGCCTGGGGCCTGGCCTAGGACAGCAGCTCCTTCTCAGCGCTGGTTAGTTTTTTAAAAATGTTGGAGACCTGGATTTCACTTAGTTTCATGTTATTTTGGAATCTCTCGACTATATGAATACTAGTAACTCATCTGGTTTTTGAAAATATATACTGAAAACTAATTATTATTTTAATAGTCCAAATTAGCCTCCAGACTACCCATTTTCCACTGTTATTTATTCTCAAAGCCCTAGAATCCCCTTCTGAGCCACCCCACTGCCAGTGGTGCTGCAGCTGCTGCCAGGCCTGGCTGAGGACCTGAGTTCTGCCTGAGGGTCCCTGTGCCTCCCACACAGGGAACCAGCCTGCGGGGTGGAACCAGCCACTGCAGGGAACTCGAGTGCTGAGCTTTGGGTGGTGTTCTGGGAAATGGGCATGCTGTAGCCAGCTCTCAGGGCTGACCCAAACTTCCTGCTATCTTTTCATCTCAGTGGGTGAGAGTTCCAGCCTCCCTCATGTTTGGTCAGTCCCCGCACTCCTCTGACTCTATTCCCCCCTCCAGAGCACTGCCCTAAGTAGTTGCTCCCAGGTTCATGAGTAGATTCTTATCAGGTTTGAAAAGATGATCCCAAATGTTTGAGTTGCAATTTCTTCAGAACATTAAGCAATACTGTTACCAGTTTCATAATCTTACTCTTTAAATCAACTTTTCCCACTAAATTATGATTTAAAAAAAAAAAACTATTCCTCAAATGCTCTTGGAACCAGTTTTGCTTTTTTATAGGTTTCTTCACTAACAAATAAAATGAAATCTCATTCTGTAAAAAAAATCTCATTTTGTAGATTGCCCACTTTATATTTACACAAAATTATGCTATGGCTTTGTAAATGTCCCTGTGATAAAGGCAGTGGGCCACAGTGGGAGACTCTTGGGTCCCTGGGGTGGTACCCTGGATAGGGGCCTCTTCCCTTTTTTGGCTTCCTGGCTCACGAGGGGACTAGTTTGGCCCACGCTGGGCTCCTCCACCATTGCTGGCTGTGGCCACCTACCCACCTGTGCTGCAGACCAGTGAGCTACCTCCAGTCCCCTCTGCAGACCTGGCAGGCTGCCAACAACAGCCTGGCTCACCATTAGCTTGGATGGTGTTATTAATTTAGAAAAAAGAATTCTGTAGTTGTTTTCCCCAAATTACTGAATTCCCACCTTCAACTCGTCCTGTCTTCTGTGTGGCCAGGCTGAAGATCTCACCTGGATTTGCAGAACCAGGAAGACAAATCTGAGAACTTAGAGCTGTTTATTTTACTATCATCCACCCCACCCTTTCTTCTTTGGAAGGGGTCTGATCTTATTTCCCTGGAGTCACAGAGGGCTACCACACTCCAGTCACTCTTGTAGATACATATCTTCACACACCCCCCACCCCACTTTGCAGATACAGTGCCCAGCCAGTAGGAAGTAGAGCTGGATCTCTACAGAAATTCTGGGGCCGGGGAGATGGCTCAGTAAAATAAGCACTTCCCTGGCAAGTGCAAGGGCCTGAGTTCAATCCCTGGTTCTGCCAAAACGAACAAACAAAGCCAGAAATTCTGACCTCAGAGCCTGTACTGCAGCCCCTCCCACGTGCCCCCATAGTCGATTTCAACAGGTGAATCACAAAATACAAAATGCACCTCTCCTTTGACCAGTAATTCTACTTCTAATTAATTCTAATTCTACTTTGCTAATACTCAGAAAAGTACACCAAGATTCACATTTAATGGGATGGAAGGAAGCAATCCTACTGTCTGTGGTAATGGCTAGAATAAATTAAGATACTTCCCTATAGTGGAATATTACACTGTTTTGAAAGCAACAAGGTAGATTTGAACGTGGAGATTGTGGGAAGATCTCCAATGTGGTTTACTAAATGAATAAAATAAAGCACAAGAGAATAGTGTGTACAGTGTGATTCTACTTGTTCTAGTAAAAACATAGATAAAATTTACAAGCTAACAGATAAATAAAATGTTCCTGAGAGTATATCCAAGACACTAGTGACTTTAGGGAGGTCTCTGGATCTTCAGAGTCCTGAGGCTAGGGAAAGGATATTTAGTTTTCATTTTATATTTTTCTGTATAGTTTGAATATTTAACCACATGCATGTATTACCTTCTATTAAAAATTAACATTATGATTTTAAATTAACTTTTTTGTAAGAACCAGAAAGAGTCTGTGCCCCAAGGGATTCACTCATAGTCTAGAGAGGGCGATGATAATGAATCCAAGATACTCAAGGAGTGAGGTGTCCCCCGCGCCCCCCATCCACTATCTTTGGCCAGGGCTGTCATTCTGTTTTCCAGGACAGCACCGTAGTGTTAGGAGCAACCGGGCCAAGTCGCATTGTCAAAGCGCAAGCTCCCACCAAGCCTCTCCCAGGCCGGCACCCAGCCCACAGTGGTGCCTGCTCTGTCTGTCTGAAATGCACCATGCAACAGTCTCGGCCCGCTTTGGTCTGGCTATGAGAAGCCAAAAGGTGGACACGCAAGTGTGTCCCAGAGTCCCTCCCGGCACCAACGCTGGCAAGCTGGGTCTTCATTTGCACAGGGTTTCAGTACACTCAGTAGCTTAAATTCCCAGCTTTCTGCTGTATTTAAAATAGCCAAGTACAAAAGAGGAGAAAAACTTCTAAAATCCAGATAAACTGACTGTAGGAACAGTGTGAGATGCAAGGACAGAGACAGAAAAGCAACACAAACAGACACAGGGAAGTGCAGCAGTCCACGTGTTTGGTGGCAGCACAGATCCCCAGGGGGTCCACCCCTATATCAGGAGGATCAGAAATGCCTGTTCACAAAGATGAAGCTGTATGTTGTATCAGAGGAGAGTGACTTCTATCCCTCTGGCATGATTATGTGCATCTCTTATACAAGAAGTTGGTATGACATACCAGTGTCTGCTAAAACCATGTAATTGTAATTAGCAAGTAAAGTAAAGCCCAATTGTTTAATCTCAGTCCAGTGGTCCCCTGGAGACACTGAGACTGCTAACCAAGACCCACCTTGTCCCTACTCCTGGTCATTGTGCCCAGGCCATGCCATCTCCAGCTGGCTGGTGAGCATCAGACATCTTTGCCTTGTGATGTTTCAGAATCAGAGTCCAGGTGTGGACTGAAAATTGGCCGTCACCCCGTCAGTGCTCTCACCCGGGGCTGACAGTACTTCCATGTGCTTCCTAGCATTCCTGCCCATCCTAGGCAGAGGCGTCTAATGCAAAACACACTTCCCAAATCTAATGACCAGGGAAATCCGCCTCCTGAAAAATGGAACTGGTGGTTGCTAAATGAAAAACCATCAAATGAATAAATAAATATAGAGCGCTGTTGTGAAGTGGTCTAGATTTGGGAATATTACATCTTTGTAAAAGAAGGCAATGTGACGAAATAGGAACACGGGCCACAGAGCTGTCCATCTCTGTTTAGGTCCTGGCTCCACAATTTTCTAGCTGTGTGATTTTTGAGCAAGTTGCTTGGCCTCTTTGTGTCTCAGTTTTCACATTTATAAAATGAAGATAACCCTATCTGCCTCTTAGCTTGCTTTATAACTCAGTAAGTTAAAAAACGCACACAAGGGCCCTAGCACTAGGCCTAGCTCCAAGCACACACTGAGTAAAGCCATTGTCAACTGCAACTCACTAGCTCCACAGCTAGCCTTAGTCCAGCTCAAGAGCACAGCCAGACTTTACATGGAGCTGCTGTCAAAAGCCTTCCAAGGCTGGCACTCCTTACACAACATCCTCCGCACTTAGCCAGCACATGGGCTCAAGAGTCTGCCGTTTACCAGCTACGCGACCTTGGGCAAGCCGCTGCTTCCCTCGAAGAGGGCTGGGCCGGCAGTTCCTCACTGAGGCGGTAAGAAGGAGGCTTGAGTGAAAAGACGCTGCCAACACACCTGGACAGCACCCAGCCTGCCCCCCCCCTCAGCTCTCAGCACCGCCCTCCCGTGTGCCTGGGTTTGTGTCCCACTTCTCCCAGCTCCAAGACCCGCACAAAACACATGAAGACGGATGAGTGAGAGCTGACGAGTGTGGAGGGAAGCAGCACTGTGCCCTACATGGAGTCTTGGGTGCCATTTCCACAGCCCCACTGGGAACACACACCAGGGTGGATGATAGCAGTGGCGCCACTGGGTTCCTGTCCCCCTTAGTCATCAGGAATTATTAGTCCTGCTATTGGAAGGCAGAACCTAGGGGTTAAGAGGACAAATTCTGGCAACAGGCTGCACAGATTAAAATTATAAGCTGTCCGGTAAACTTGGACAAGTCTCAACCTTCTCATCCATAAAATGGGGCCAACAGTGGCACCCCCTTGAGCTGTTGAAAAGGACTCAAGATGCTGCTGCAGTAAAACACTTAGAAAGGTGTGTGACCCATGCAAATGCTCCCTAACTGTAGCTAGACCTGCTTTTACATCCAAGCTAGAGAGGAGGCAACTCAGCTCAGAGAGGTTTAAAAACTTACCCGAGGTTGCTCAGGCAGAAAATGGGCCACCTGGAGGGTCACCGGGGCAGGATTAGGAATACCATCAGCTCGTGCTCCTAGCCACCAGGTTTGCCTGATCAACACTCTGCACAGGCTCAATTCAGGATGTGCCAAATGTGAAGGGAGGACTTCTCAACCTTAGAAGTAAGGTCAGGGCTGGAGGATCAGGTCCAAAGCCCTTTGGGACACAGCCAGCCCAGAACTGGAAATCAGGAAGCCTTCTATTTCCTTGCTGTGCTGAGGCATGTCCTCTCCTCCCCTCTCTGAATATTTTCCCCTAAGGCCACCCACCTGAGGGGAGATTTAAAAATGCTACAAGGATGAGAAAACTGACAGCTCATCCCTTTTAAGAAAAAAGTCAATAGGTAAATGTCTAAGCCTCTAATAGGCTTCCAATCTCTTGTAAAGGGACTCAAGGTGCCACCGTCCTAACTCCTGGTCTTCTGGCCAGTTGTAGATGTCACAGCAGTAGGCCAAAAACCAAGGAAGCCCAGCTGGACAAAGCTGAATTTTTGCAATACCACCAGCTCCCACCCCCAGTTGTTTTCCCAAATCAAATAATGAAGCCAAGATTAGTAACCAAATGGTGGGAAGGCTCCCATGAGAGAGGAGGGCTGGGCAGGTGTGCTGCTTCCAGGGAAAACCAAGCCCACCCTGCAGAGGCACCTCCCAGGGTGCACAGCAAATTAATGTGCTGCAGAAAACACGCATTAAATCGCACTACTGGGCTGGCGCTGCAGGCTGCCAAAGTGCCAGCCCATCGCTCCCTTCCCCTCCTTTCTCAGAGAAGCAGGGTCAGGTACCAGGGCGTGACTATTGTACAGAATTACTGGCTGCTTCTGAGGGCCCAAGCATACATAGCTCAGGCTCTTGTTCTCGAGCCTGTCAGTTCTGGTTCCGTTTCTCTTGTAAAAGCCATCCAATCAGCCCTGCCTTGCCTCTGTCATGGGCCATCAGGAGTCCCACATGGGATCACAGAAGTGAAAGCTCTTTATATAGCACAGGGGTAGATGGCCTTCTCAATAGGGAATATCATAAGGGGACAAGCATACGAGTCAGCTAGGCCTGGGAGCAATTTTCTGGTTCTTCCTCCTGTCAGTACCCATTGGGGGGGGGGGAATTTTTGGCTCAAAGAATCAAAAGATCCCCGCCAAGGTCTCCATCCTAACATGTGGCCAAGAGAAGACCTGAGATTCAATTCCTCCAGTTGGACTGCAGCCTTCCTGGAGGAGGAGGTCCCAGGCCCAGGCACCAGTGGCAGGATTCCTTCAAGAGATGCCAGAGATGCACTGGGGTGGAGTGAGAGTAGGGAAGGTTTACAGAGAGTGTAAGCTGTCTCCATCTCTCCAGGGGCTGAGCCCTGAGAAATGTCCTTGGGCTTGAGTCTGAGCTTCCTCAGGCACAGGCCAGGCCCAAGCAGGGTGGGACAGCAGCTGGAGGGTGACTTGTGAGGACTGGGACCCACAGAGGAAATGAGAGCCGGGCTGGGCAAGGACATTCATGTCTCATGATCCTCCTTTGCAGAGGTGTGAAAACTTCTGAAGAATCAGGGGCCACCAAGGCCCAATGGATGCCAAAGCTCAAACAGTCCAGGGAATTCAGAGCTTCCTCTGGAACCCCACTCTCTCAACCAGTGAACCTTACTTCCAACAAGTGTATATAAAACCTCCCAGGAAGTTTCTATCTGAACAAAGTTTTTTTTGGTGATTTTATTACAATCTCCACAGTTGTTGGAAAACAACCAGTTTCTTACTCTGCAGGTTCTGACCAGCTCCCATGGGGCAGGGCCTTGCCCAGGAAGCCATGCACACCCAGGCCCAGGTCCTAAACCACCAGGCAGCCTCATCCAATATCCTTCTCTGTTCCTTTCCTTCTTCTTCCCATTCTCTTCGCAGAACACCCCTCATGCTCAAGAAGCAGACTCTCAGTGTTTTCCTTCCAGTTGTCCAGAGCGCCAATAACCTTGATGAAGCAAAACAGAATGCTTGCTTTTGTGAGCAGATCTAAGAATGCCAGCATCCAGGGCTCCACAGGTATGGAGCCAACAGGATTTCTGGTCCCTTCTTGAACCCACTGGACAGGACTGGGTGGGGGGAAACACAGGAACCAGATGTCACAGAATTCATTACTGAATTTTTCCCTCTGTGCTACCAGGAAATGACCACACTTCATTGAGCCTCACTTTACATATCAATAAAATGGGACTACCAGCTCTTGCTCTGCCTACCAGTGTTGCTGAGCTTTGGAAGTAGAGGAAGGAGAGAAGGGGAAACAGAACAAGGAGGAAGAAGGCAGGTCCTTCTTGTGAAGAGGAAAAATGGAGACAGTGAAATGTGTAACCCAATGTAGCATGGCCTGAGCTTTAAAGCTCGAGGGCCAATGTGCCACCCCAGAAGCCTGTGTACTATTTAATGACTTCAGGCAGATTACTTCACTTTTGCCCCTCAGTTTCTTCTTCTCCAAAATGAGGTTAATACATCTTCTCTATAGTACTGTTTGAGGCCAAAGCCACATCACCAGGAAGAAGAAGCCCGTAGGGTCCATTCACAAGTGCCAAGTGGCTCTTCCCCCTCCCCCTGCCTCCAACCCACGCCCCTTCTGCTCCAGCCTTCCCCACCAAGATGAACCTCACTGGGCAGGAGGACGCAGAGAATTAAAACATGCAATCAAACAGCTTCTTGACGGGAAATGCTTTGGAAATTTTCGGCTCCATTTACTTCTCAATCTAATTTTGTCCTCGGATGCACATTATGCACGAAATGGGATCTCATGTGGTTTGCTGGGCGCTCAGCACACCAGCAGGAGGCAGCCAGAGTCTCAATTGCTGCTCCTGTCTCTCCTCACCACGTGAGGGCATAACGAGGGCACCCAGCAGGCTCCAGAGGCACTCCTGGGCAGGAAGGAGTGGGCCTGGACACCTGAACATCCATGGCAGGCTCCCTCCACAATAGCTGTGGGTCAGTGGTTAGAGGCTGGTAGCCACAGCCAACAACAGCCACCACATGGATCCTTATAGCCAGCCACCCTAAACTGTGCTCCTGCCAGAACCCCTTGCTCTCCAGCACCTCTGGGTGAGGTCTAGACCCTTCTTTCACTGCCCTTTCTCCAATCACTCTGCCTAGAGTTGCATAGGTACCAGCTCCCATCCTGGCTCTAAATGGTTTGTGCTCCCCTAACTTACCTCTCAGGCCCAGCCCTACCCACCCACAGTCCCCTTGGTGCCCTCAGAGCCCCTGCACACAACTGTCCATCCTAGTGCTCCTCAGACTGCCTGTGACATCACGATCCACAGAAGACACAGCCTGGCCCTTCCAGTTTGGAGACAGCATCCTGTCTACCTGTTTCTCCACAGTGCCCCACACAATGCTCAGGCATGGAGCATGCCTATCAACTCTAAGAACATTTTCCAAGTCCCCCTTCTGGACTCAGCCTCTGGTAGACACTGGGAATTATGTGCCCGTAGGACAAGAAGCTTTATTTTTGAGTCCCATGGGTGTTATTTTTCGTTTCTATTCGCATCTCACTCAAGAAAAGCCACCAGCGGAAGCTCAGGAGCTACGCACGTTCTAGTCAAAAAGAAAAGCCTCCTAGTCACCCTTAGGATCCACAGGGGTGGGACAAGGCCACTGGGTTCTTTCTTTTTCCTTTTCCCCTACCCTTGTCCTAGTCCAGCTGTCCTCTACAACCTTCTCAGATCCTTCTCAGATCCTCAACCCACCAGCTTCTGGCCCAGGTCCCTCTCATAACAAGGACTTTCCTTGGGTTTTGGGGCTCAACTATAACAATCCCCACATCAGAGTCCAGCACAATCAAGCCCCTTTCCCACGGGTACTTTCTAGCTTACGTGCAGATGCCCTTGTTTAACGCTGCCTCAAACCCTGTGGCAAGGGGTAGAGTACAGTAGATAAAAAACTCAAAGAACAAGACCTCTTAACTGCCAAAGCCAAAGCATAGCCCCTGCCCTCACTATCTTAGATCTCTTTACCAATACTAAGTTCTAAAAACATTTCTGGCCACTTGACACCACAGTACCTCTTTATTTTGTTTGGAGAACGTTCTACTTTAGGCTTCTCCAGGGAGAAGTCAGAAATGTAATTTCCCAGCCTCCTTCGCACTAGGGTATGGCACATTTCTGGGGCTGCCAAGCAGACACAAGTATGAGGCTTTAATTCAGAAGTTCATGACACACACAAAAAATAGGCACCACATAGAGTCCATCAACCGAGGCAAAGATCCTAGCAGTGACACCCAGGGTCCAGTGGCAGTCATATATAAGTTGACATGTGTGTTTACAGGCCACGGTATGGCATTTCCACAAGAATAGTCCTTCAGTATGGTGCAAGGTGTGAGGCCTCCAAGCCAGGTTCCGAGGCCCTCCTGAAGACCCTGACAGTCTTAATATCCTTAGAAAATCTCTTTTCTGCCTAATTAGCCAGAGAGAATTCTTACAATCTGATTAAAACTGAAACCTGATGGTTCCATCTCCCAAGATGCAGAGCATTTGTGGTCTGCTTTGTTCTTCACCAAGCATTTATTCCCAGACTTCCCTCACTTTTTCTTTCTCTCCCTACACCTGTTCTCTGAAGTCTTTCCAGATCTCTCTCAACTTTCTTCATCTTGACATCTTCACTCAGTGACCCAGCTCCATCCACCATCTCTAAGCCTGTGACTTCCAAATCTATATCCCCAGCCCTGAGCATTCCAACACACACATGCACACACATGCACACGCACACGTGCACACACCCTGCTTTCTGGGCATTTTCTAGACACATTTTCTGTGTCCCTGGGAACCACAGAGTATCCAACCAACTCCTCTTGTGGTCTTGGTCTTAGCCAGTGACTCCACTATCACCCCCCAGTCTTCCAGATCCAAATAGTGAGCCACCTTGACCTCACTTCTACCCCCACATTGGACTAATACTAATCTTTACCCCTGAATTCTCTGCCTCCTTCTGCATACACAGCCTCGGGCCAGGCCCCCACCCTTTCCCTCTGGGTTTCTACAGCTCCCTATAGTGGATCAAGTTTTCTGGCTTAGTCTCATCCTCTTTTCATCAAGACTGCAGAGATTCCCCCAAAGATGCCACTCCCTACCTAATGTTCTGGGAGGCTCCTAAGCATCTAGGTCTGACCCCAGGTCGTAGCAGCCTCTGTAGTCTGGCCCACCCTCATCTCTAGCTGCTTATTTCACCACTGCTCCACTTCCTCACTCACCTTTTTCACTCCTACCCATTTCAGCACTCACCCCTTACAAGTTTTCCTGGCCATATAACCTCAGGAAGGTGTAGGTGGACCTCATTCACTTGTGTCACCTGCCGTACACCTTTCTCATTATAGTTCTACCCTTTATTTATTTATTTATTTATTTATTTATTTATTTGGCAGAACTGGGGATTGAACTCAGGCCCTTGCACTTGCCAGGCAGGTGCTTATTCTATTGAGCCATCTCCCCGGCTAGTTCTACCCTTTAAAAAAGTTTAACCAAATACTTTGCTGGTCCAGGACACTTGTTAAGAAACTATGTGCATGAGATCATTTAATCCACATAGCAACTCTGTCAGAAGAGAGTTTTTCTCATTTGAGCTGAGGACACTGAGGATCAGAAAATCCAAGTGGTCCTCCTGCAGTTGGTCACTAAACCGAGGAGCCTAGGGCTGGGGCTTAGAACTGTCTGGTAGCTGCCCCAAACTCTTCACAGCAGTGCTTGGTTGCTCCATTCGAAGGATTCCCTCTGCATCTGCCTGACATGGCACAGTCCTGGCTAGGGGCCTTCAGTGTCCTGAGCCCTTATAGCCTCTTCTGTAAAGTCAGTATCAAGTCTCTCCCTGATACTCTCTCAAGGATGGAAGGAGGATCTGAAATGTATCAGATGTTAAATCACCTGGTAAACTATAAAGCATAGTGGACAAGCAGACTTAGGATTTGTTCCACCATGCAATTTTCTTGTTCACCTTAGAACCAAGGGATTCTTTCTGCTCCATCTTTTATAGGGAGGCTGAGAGAAGGCTCCCTTTTCCTCCCTCCCTGGACCCTGGATATTTAAAGCCACCACCTAGCCATTCCCCCCTCCCAAAATACAATTGTGACAGTCAGGCAAAGAGAGAGAGGAAAAAAAATCCATAAAGGCTCGGCAAAGTGGAGGCTGGTGGAATTCTCCAGCTCCTGACCACCAGTTAGTGACGTCAGGATTTATAACTGTATTAAATGGTGTGACAGGCAGCCTTGATATATCAGTTCCCCCTTCTTCCCAAATCACAGACAATAAAAGCTTTGGCAGTGAAAGTCATTCATCATCATAAAGACCTGAGACATCCCAGTCATCAATTTCACTCACATCCTTAATACACTGGAGAGAGTGCAGGAGTTGAGCACCTCCAGAGGGGGGAGGGAGCAAACACGAAGGGAGATTGAACAGGAATAATTACAAAGGTCAAAGAAGGGATTCATGGGGTGGGTGCCGTGGGGAGAGCTGGTCCCCGCTGGAGATGTGGGCCCTGGATGAAACTGCTCTGGAAAGCCCAGAGGCTGGGCCTTGGAAAGGTCTCTGGGGTAGAGCAGCAGAAAGAGCTGGGAAGCAGAGGAAAAATGCTGGGGGAGGGGGGCACATTAGGCACACTGGGGCCCTAGGTTCAGTACTATGGCCCCAGTACTTGCTCCATCAGCTACACTAACACACAAGAGATTTTAAAGTACTGACGCCCTACGTGTCTTTTCATAACCTACTCCCATACTGGCATAGAGAGTTATCCATGCTATCTATGGCCCTCTTTGGGGCAATGCTTTTTAGTAACTCTCCAGAGATGAGATTAGTGGTTAGGCTATCATAGTATTGCAAGTCTATCCCACTGGTAGCATCACTGGACAGAGCCCCAAGTGCATCCTCAGCTACCCCTGCCCCTCCCTTGGGTCCTTTGTCCCCCTCCCCCATATCCAGCCACCTGATCATACATGGAAGACAAGGATCTGGATCTGGGAGAGGAAGAGACAAACCCCAGTTTGTGAGGCCAGCTGTCCTGCCAAGTCCAGCCTCAGAATGACAGACAGCTTACAAAGCCTGAATACTCTACTTCTCCATCCTGCCCTTCCCAACAGCTTTGCTGGGTACCTGCCCCAGGTTCCCCACCCCTTGCCACTGGACTAGGGCTTGGCATCTCTTTTTCTGGCCACCAGTTAGTGACGTCAGAATTTATAACTGTATCAAGTGGTGTGACAGGTGGCAGTAGCCTACTGGGCATGGAGCTGGGGACCTCGCTGGCTTGTTCCTGAAAGGCACTGGACAGAGGAATGACTCATGCCCCAGGCTTGGCCCTCCCTCCCCTAAACCAGTGAAGGAGGAAGAAAGTCTACTATAAACCAGGAATGACAATTCTTTTTCTCTTGGTTTTCCACCTGGAAATAAAATAGAAGAAAGATTGCTTGGGTTCAGGTGAGAAGTTACTTGCCACACTGGGGTCACAAAATGAGACAACAAGTCACAAGAGGGGACTGCAGGGCAAGAGACCCAGAGTAGCTGGGACATCTCCAGATGGCCTGGTCCAGGCAGGGTATGGCCTGGGTTTCCCAGGAAGTAAGAAAGATCTTCTGCCTGCTATCTGCCATCAAAGAACACCCCTTGCCTATGGGCTTCAGCTGGCAAGACTTGGCCAGGTTGTCAGAGTAGCAGGCTGACTTATGGGGTGCTGGCTTTGAAAGGTGAGTTGACATAGTGCCCTGCAGCCAGATACCACCCAAGATAAAGACAAGCCAGGTCAGACACAACTGCCACATGTGGCCCTTGATCTACTCATCAGCTTTGTTTGTGCCCAGTTCCCCAGATAAGGGTCTTCCCCAGCTCAGATCTCTCTTTTTCTAAAATTGTTCCAGGGTCTCACTACACAGCTCAGACTTACAGTGCTCCTCCTGTTTGAGCCTCCCCTGTTCTGGGATTACAGGCACAGATCAGCATGCCAGGTTCTGGGCCAGTGTAGCATGTGGTACCGGGGTTGAACTCAGGTCCTTGCACTTGCCAGGCAGGTGCTTAGACGGCTGAGCCATCCCCCCAGCCCCCCACTCAGATTTCTTGCCATAGCAGGTTTGATGACAGCAGTGTGGTTTCATAGCCAAGCGTGTGGCCTCTGAAGTCTGATTGCCTACAACCGGTCCTGGCTACAGCACTCACAAGCTGTGTGACCTACAGCAAGTTTTTGTGCTGCTCTGTACCCCAGTCATTGGACCAGTAAAACAGAGTTCATAAGACTTACTCCTGCCTACAGACATTAAACTGATAGGCAAGTTAACCTAAAGTGCTTAAAACAGTGCCTGGTGCAGAGCGCGTGGGATGCAAGCAGTATTATCACTCCTGCCAGTGACTTTTGGCTTCCTGGAAACTAGCTTAGGCCTGCCTCTGGCTCTTCAGCATTCAGGCCAACCCCAACCCCTCATCCATTGACCCATTCTGGACCTGGGACAAGAGAGGTGTGCAAAAGGAAGGAAATAGTGTGGAAAGGGAAAGCGTATCTGGACCTGCTCATCCAGACAGGCAGCAAGCGCCCCTAAGGATTCGGCCCGGAAGTGGCCTCACCAAACATTTATAGACCGTCTGGGGGTGGGAGTAGAACTGCTGTGGTCCCTCAGGTAATGAAAATAAAAGCTAATTGGGATAGATTAGAGATTGGTTTCTATCCAGGGCTGTGGACATTGGGGAAAAAAGAAAAGGCAGCAAATGGTAGAAGTTAATACATTTGGGGAGGAATAATAATTATGATAATATCTTGAAATCAAATGTGCCTTTTTGTTCACTAAAAATGTATATATGTGTGTGAATCATGTCAATAACCTTGACAGTGACCTAGAAGGGTAGACTATGGGATGATTAGTAATAACTAATCATAACAGCACATCTAGCCAGCCAGCCAGCACTTCCTGAATTCTTACTATAGTCCAAGCCTTATACTATGCTGGGTTGGAGGAGGCAGGGGCAATTCAGAATCTCATAAGTATTAGCACAAAGTAAGGACATAAAAAGTCATAACTTAAGACACAATGGAATAACAGTCATATTGGGGGGCTGATCCAGGGCCAGCTGAGGTAACATCACTTCAGACTGGGGAGAGCTTCCTAGAGGAGGCAGCATCTGGGGGCTGCTCCCAGGAGCCATAGAGGCTGGCAGGTCTGCTGGTCCCTAAGTCCCTCAGCAGGCAACATGGAAGGCTCTTACAGGCAAAGCCTCGCACCAGCTCACATTTGCATTCGTTCTGTGCAGACAGGAACTGGACACAAGGCATGGCCAAGATGGAAGGTTTTCTGTGAGCTTATAGGGAAAGGCAGAGAAGCTTACAACTTGCGGAGCATTTTAATATGCTTCCTCTCAGCTGTGCACCCTCTAGTAGTCCTGCTAGGAGAAGATGAGCTGGGATTCTTAATTCCCAGTGGGCAGATGTGCAAACTGAGGCTCAGAGAGGGGAAGGTATTCTTAAGAGTTCCCAGGAGTTAGGGTACAGTTGAAGGGAAGGCCTGGGATCTTAACTCCAAGTCAGCCCAACACTTTCTCTCACAGCAGATTCCCCTACCTCCACACAAATGACAGAAGGGGAAGCAGAGAACCCAGAAGCAATGAAGCTATGGAAGAAGGGTGGGGCGGGGCTGAGTTGGAAGGTGGTATAAAGATGGGCCTAGACAGAGGACTCCATTGGGTAGCTTCGCAGGAGGTAGACAGATCCAGGCAGAGCAGCCAGGCTGAGGAATGAGGACAGGGAGAGAGAAGGTGACTGGCCCAGGGGAAAGAACACAGATAGAGTGGTCAGGAGGTGGGGATTTCAGAGCTGTCTCACTTGGGGAGAACTTGACTTCACAGTCTTCAGTGTTCCCATCTGTTCAATGGCAGAGTTGCATAAGATGAAGGTGAAGGGCCCACATAGCAGTAATATTCCAGACTTTTGACCTGGGGCACTGGGGAGGCCACAACTTATCACAGACGGAAGAACCAGAACAAACTTATGGAAACAGTAGGGAACATAATGTAAGGGGTGCCCCATCCTCTCACTGATGTGGCTTTGCTCAGGATACAGGAGATACAGTATAAATGGAGACTTATATTGGGCCCTAAGGAGCATGGTAGACAAAATAATGGTCCCCCAAAGATAGCTACATCCTAATTCCCAGAATCTGTAAACATGTTACCCTACTTGGCAAATGACATACTGTAGATGGGATTAAATTAAGGCTTTAGAGATATAAAGATCATTTTAGTTTTCTAAGGTAGGCCCAGTGGAAAGGGTCCTTATCAGAGGGAACCATGGGTCTGGGTCACAGAAAGATGTGACAACAAAAGCAGAGGTCAAATGTGGAGAGAAGTTGCTGCTCTGCCAGCCTTAAAGATAAACAAAGGAGGTCATAATCCAAGGAATGTGGGAAGCTTCTGGAAGCAGAGAAAAGCAAGAGATGGGCTCTTCCCCAGAGCCTCCACAGGAACCAGCCCTTCAGATACTTTGATTTGATGACTTCTACTGTCCAGTACTGTAAGATGATAAATTTGCATTTTCTCACCCCCTGGGATTGTAGTAATTTGTTACAGCAGTAACTAAAAACTATGACAGGAGACCAATGGAGCATCCAGAAGGAGGCAGAAGCCTCTCTGTGCCAGGCTAACCTCATTCTACCAGATCTGCCGCTATTCCTTTGCTGCCAGGGGCCCTAACCCTGACTACCTTGGGCTGCTTTCCTGAGATCTAGATTTTCAAAGTAACACTTAAATAGCCCCCAAAACCCTGCACTTTTCAAGTGTCAGCTTGTTTAATCCACACAGCAAGTTTCAACTCCCATTGTGTAGATAAGAAAACTGAGTCATGCAGAGCTAAGAAGGTGACCAATTCCCAAATGGCAGCGCTGAGATCCAAAGCCAGGAAGTCTGGTCTAGAGTTTGTACCAGAGACTGAGCAGTTTGACCAGCTTCTGCAGACCTCAGATACCAGCACAGCTGAACTGCAGAAGGATGTGAGCTTCGCTTGGATTCCGGCAGTGATGCAGAGCTCACTCCTAACAAACAGGACACTTCCGAGATTAGAAGACCACCCCTCTAACTCACTAGCTGAGGGAACTCAGGCAGTTTCTTTAACTGTTAGCTGGACAAAAACAGTGCCTCAGTTTCAAAGAGTAAAGGACTAAATGGCCCAAAGGAGTAGCAAATGCTCAATAAACATCCCCTATCATTGTTCTCAGGCAACCTATTCAGCTTTTGGATGGCTCCGACTATTAAGTTCTCCTTCGTGTCCCATGAAAGCTGCCCTCTCTGTGGCTTCCCCTGTGCACCCCCAACAGCCTCGCCCTGTCCTGCACATCCTGGGCACTGGGAGGCAGGAGGCAGGCTCTGAGCCTCCCTGGGATGACAAGGTTCTGAGTCCCTCCCCTTCCTGGGCCTGCCCTCCTCTGTGAACAGCCTGTGGGCCAGGCACCAAGAGAAATCCACCCTGCCATCCTGAGGTTCTGAGTGGAGGTCATCACGTGTTACAGAAAGGCCCATGGTGATCTGTCTACACCACGAAAAGGACAGAAATCCTCTACTTGTTTAGCAGTTGAAGGGATTTGTGAAATGTGAAGTAAAAAAAAGAAAAATTTAAGTTGAACAACAATATGCAGAGCATGAACTTATTCATAGGAAATGAACTATATGTTTTTAGCCTGTTGTATGCTCCTAGAAAGGGCCTAAAGGCCATATGCCTTACCATCATCTCTGCTGACACCTGCAGAAGGGTTGGTGAGGGGTGTGGTCACAGGTCACTCTATACACACTTTGGTGTCACTGGAATTTATTATATAATGAGCGTGTACCACTTTGTTGGTTAAAAAAGTATTTTTTTTTTTATTTAGTACAGGATCTACAGGGTCTCACTATGTAGATCAGACTCATAGTGATTCTCCTGTTTTCAGCCTCCCAAGAGCTGGGAGTACAGGCGCTGTGCTCTGCCTAAATAGGTGCTTTAGTCCACTGAGCTATCTGGCTGGCCTTAAAAGTAATTTTAAAAAATATTTTATTTATTTATTTATTTTTAGGGAAGGATCTGCAGGGTGTTCAGGATCTCACTACCTGGTGGCATCTCATGTGCCACCATGCCCACTCTCAGTCTCAGTGCACCCCGGGGAGTGGGGCTGGCAAGGCAGGTCCAGGGATTGAACCCCAGGCCCCTGTGCCCACTTGAAGGTGCTTTAATCCACTGAGCTATCTGTAATTTTTTTTTTTTTTTTAGTGATACCGGGGATTGAACTCAGAACCTTGTGATTGCCAAGCAAGCGCTTATTCTACTGAACTATTTCCCCATCCCCAAAAGTAATTATTTCTAAGAAACAGTGAAAGAATAAACCAAACTTCAGAGCAGAGAAGTCAAGAGTACAGTTTCCCTAGAAGAGCTTTCACATAATCTCCACCACAAAGCCCTGCCACCTCCTAGCCAAAGAGAAGTCACGGTGCCCTCTCCATTCCCTCAAAAACACCTGACTTTTCCTTTTTGGCTTTGTTTGGCCTTGTGCATGTACCCACAGTTGCCTCCCCAGTCAGGCTGAATTTGTTAACTGCAAGAACTCTGCCTCTCAGGCCCTGGTGGGGTAACACGAAGGAAGAGTTCAGTTTTGGTGAGAGCTGAGGGAATGAATGAATGAGTCTGTAATCAGTGGCAGCAGCGCTGCAAATTGCCCAGGTACTATCCTTCGGCGTCTTTTCTCCTCCAGACAATGACAAGGCATTGGAAATCTCTGACCAGGAGAACAAGCTAATGAAATCGCTATTTTAGGAAGATAGATCACAGCAGGATGGGCTGGGAAGCTGGATGCCCAGAGATCTGCTCAAAGGCTATTTGGAAAGGTCGGTTTTCAAGTTGTCCGCAAGGGTAAAAATCTATGAGTACATTACCAGAAGAGCCATCCAACTTTATTTATTTTTATCCTACAAAATACAAGGTCAGAAACTAGTAGAGTACCTTGAGCTGAAATTGCTTTTAATTGACATTGCACTTTACACAAATGTTAATATATTTATTCAACAAATAGTTCTTGGGAACAGTGCACTAGCCTGAAAGCAAATCATAGTTTCCTTTGATGTGCATGTTAACTATGAAAATGTTTGAATTTCAAAATGATCAGAACTCTGGCATTTCTGAGCCTCTAAGATTCCTTCCAAACAGTAAGATTCCAGGGGCTGGGGAGATGGCTCAGTGGAATAAGCACTTCCCTGGCAAGCACAAGGGCCTGAGT
>NDGM011149873.1:1395-15183 GCA_002564305.1 Octomys mimax | reverse complement strand
AAGTCCCTACAGAATATGATGAAAAAACATTTAAAAAATTAAAATATATTTTAAAAATAGGTGCTGTGATTTTTATGACATGGACTCTAATTGTAGATGTTGGCCCTGGCTGCTTACCAACATTGATTTTATTTTTCTTGCTGTTTCTCTGCAGGAAAGATCAGAATGTTCTCTCTCCAGTCAACTGTTGGAATCTTCTCTTAAACCAGGTGAAACGGGAGAGCAGGGACCACACTACTCTGAGTGATATCTACCTGAATAATATAATTCCTCGATTTGTCCAAGTCAGCGAGGACTCAGGAAGGCTCTTTAAAAAGGTATGTAGATACTGCTTTGGTGAAGTAGTGACACAGTCTTGTAAATAAAAGAATTAGTATCTAACTGGCTTTCTTGATGGGCTTCCCACTGGACATTTTGTACTCATATTCATGGAAACAAGACTATTTGAATTAGCATATTTTTCTTTCTCTCTGACCTGAATTAGTTTTAGCCCTTGGAAAGGAACTGTTTGCAAGGTACAACCTTAAAGCTGGTGCCATTATTCTTTTTTTTTTTACCCCCAGTACCAGGGATCAAACTTGGGAACTCGTGCTTGCCAGGCAGGTGCTTATGCCACTAAGTTATATCCCTGGCCCTTATTGTTCATAATCTTTAGATTTCAATGACTATTTTGGTGGTTTCTTCAAGTAACTTTCAAAACTTTTGAAATTCAGGGAACTTGAATATTACATCTTGTTTTCTTCTTCTAGTTCATTTAGCAAACTCATGTGTATTTATGTTTCTAGTTAGGTATCTTTCCAGGTTTTTATCTTGGCCAAGATGGATCCAAGAATTTGGATGTTCATAGCATGCTATATTTTTCCCATGGGTCCCTCAATGCTTTCTGCAGCTCAGTTGTTACCACGATTCTTTGAGTGTTGATTGAGTAGTTGGACCAAGGGGGAAAAATAAAGATAGTTGCAATAATCTTAAGGAATTTCTGCCAAATTCACCTTTCCTGTTAGTGGTAAAACAAACCTCTTCGAAAGTCTAGGACCTCTTTCGTTAGCCGTTTATGGAGCTATTTATGCATGAGGTTTGGTTACAATTGGTGGCAAAAGCCCCAGCCATTTCACATAATAAACCATGCCTGATACTCAATTTCTGACATCCAAAAGACTTTCTGGAAGATGAATAAACTTCCCATAAGATGTAAGAGAAAAAGGATAGATAGGATTATTTAGAATTCAAGATCCCGAGTTCAATTCCCAGTCCTGCCAAAAGAAAGAAAGAAGAAAGGAAGGAAAGAAAGAAAAGAAAAGAAAAGAATTAACTCATTGGTTTCTAGTGAATGGAATCCAATGTTTAGATTTGCGGTGGGGAGAGAAAAGGCCCAACCAGGATGGTCATCAACGCAGCTGTAACTCTTGATCAGTTTTCCCACTCTTACTGTAAGTTTTCTAGGCTTGGACTTAGCATTCTGTTTCTTCTGTTTTTACCAACATGAAAAAAAAAAGATTTGAGTTACAACTTCTAGGCTGTACTGTGGACTGATTCATGAAGGGGGTTTCCTTGTGTCTCAAGAAATGGTATTGAGAGTACAATCATCTAAGAAAAGAGGAAGACAGATAACTCCTCCCAGAGCTCACTGGCTGCCCTGTGGCTGGGGCCACACTTCCTTTAGGGATAAGGGTGCTTTATACCATCTCCGTGGTTTCTAGTATCTACTCTTGCTTGCTTGATTTGAATTCTTCTGCAACACTTGGTGACATGTGTGTGACTAAAATTAAAACCTATTGAGGCAAAATCTCAACAGTAATTGGTTACCACTTCAGTTTCTCTGTGTGACCTTGACAACCACTTAGACTATCTCAAGCAGGAAAGGGGTAAGCAAGTAGTTTGTGCCTCCGTTTTCTCTGTTCTGAGAAAACACTTTGGCAAGAGACGTTCACCTAGGTTGGCTCCACCAAATCTGTCAGCCGTCTTTTCTCCTACTCATAGAAGTTCACGCTTCTCCAGCTCTCAGAGATATCTGTAGTGAGGGTAGCCAGATACCAAAGCAAGTGCCCAGCCACATTTCACCAGAGGCCTCTGGGTCTGGAGCGCCTACAAGGTACAGGGCCTGTCACTCCAGAAAGCAAATCCACCCACACGTGATATTTCAACAGTGGTGTTAAGGCTGACCTTCATAAACTGTGCCCTTTCATGCTGGAGGTGTAAGGAAGGCTTTCTTGTATAGGACCATATATATATTTCACAGGACTCTAAATATTTCATTGACGAAAATACACTCGACTCAGTGCATTTTCACAAAATGAACCCACCTATGTAATCAGTTCCTGGATAAGAACCAAACATTTTAGTGCCTTAGAAGACCTCCTGGTGTTCCCTTCCAGTCCCTCCCCCTCCCTGCAAGCCTGTAAGGATAACCACTGTTCTGACTTTTCTTAACAGAGATTAGTTTTGCTTCATTTCATACTTTAAGCAGAATCATACAGTCTGTGTTCTTTGGAGTCTTGTTTCTCTCACTTGACATTACATTTGTGAGTTTATTCAGAGTTCTGTACATAATATCAGGTTATAGGACTTTCTCTTGATCTTTCCAACTTTGTTTCAATTAGATTATAGTTGATTACAGAGATACATAGAACTGTTGAGTGGCCAACTTTTACTATGCCACAAAGTGAATAATCACTTTCTCCTCTCCATTGGGACCTCAGTTTACACAAAGAATTCTAAATAAACACATTCATTTTCTTTTGGCTGGGTGAAAACATCTCTGCTTTCTAGTAAAGGGCAAAGAAACATTCTCCATACCCCAATTTTTCAATCTCTTTTGTTTAGAGTATGTTGCACATGGTAAATTAGAATCCCACTGGTTGAGATGTACTGGTCAGATAAGAGACCTCAGGAATGCTCCTAGCCATCCTGTCAGTTTTCTGTTATTATTGTCTGTTTTTTTGGGTTTTGTTTTTGTTGGTTTGGTTTTTGGTTTTTTGAGTCAGGATCTCCCTATACAGTCTAGACTGACCTCAAACTCCTGCTGATCTTCCTGCCTCAGCTTTCTAGGTGCTGGGATTACAGGTATGTACCCCAACACCCAGCACCCTGTCAGTTATTTGAAGCTTCTTGGGGCTTTCTTTGTACTATCAAAGCAAAGGCCTTTTCCAAGTGGTCCTTTCTATTGGGCTTTGCTCTGTGAGCTCTGGGACCCTGCGCAGTGATTTCTTTGAGTGTCTCAGTTCCCTAAATGTAAAAACATAAATAAATAAAACTAAAAAAATGTTTGGGCTCAATGATCTCTATAATACTCTCTAAATACAATTTTGTGGTGACCAGCCTACAATAGAGGCTTCTCCTAGTTGTTGTATAAACTTCGTCAAATTTTGGTGGCTAAATTACAGTCCCAAAGATAAGGACAAACCAGAGTGGGATATGGCTGTGGAGAGGGCTCATGTAAGCAATTGAAGACCAGATTTCTTGAGGAATGTAGAATTGTTTCAGGTACTATTATCTAAAATGATCAGCCACCCTGAGATGCCACACTGAATCCAGCTGTATAAAAATAAAGATATCTTCTCTTGTATCAATACATTGGGTTCTAGCACCAGAAAAAAAAATCCATTTCTTTAGTGACAGAGACTTCAGAAAAGATAGCTTTATTCTGTCTTCACTGTGAACACTTGTGCTTTATATTAATTTTAATCTATAAAATGTACTGGTAAAGTTATAAAGATGATAAGCCAACACTTTTAAATACTTACATGCCAGGTATCATATTAAATACTTTATACACATTATCTCCCTTAATCTGTCCAGTAATTCTGTAAGTTTGTTACCTTTATTATCTCTTTTTTGTGAAGGAGGAAACCGAGGTTGAAGAAGGTTAGGCAGAATTTGGTAGGACTAGTGTTTAACCCAGTCATCTGGCCTTAGCACCAACTTCCTGTCTACATGCTCTGTTAGGGCAGTGAGGTGTGTGGGGAAGAGGAAGTACTAGGTTTTCTTACCCTTTTCCATTGAGTCCAGATCTTCCACTGCGTTATAGAATTGACCTAACCTTTTCTTTCGCATTTGGCTTTAAAAACTGTGGAGATGCCAATAACATTAGATTGTTCTCTTACCTGGTTTGGGGGCAAGCAGCTGGGAGTTGGCTTGAAATAGGGCAGCATGTTTTTCTCCCCAGGGCCAGAGTCTCTAGTAAGAGGGAAACAAAGACCCATTAAATGTGAGAACTGGCCAAAAATCTGGCTCACAACTAATCCAGCTAATTTGGGGTTGTCAGGGTGGCTGCACAATTGGCCCCTCTATGCTCCTGAACTCCCTTAAGGGGTGCTGTCTGCTGGCCCTCTGGTTTGTGGTTATGCCTGCTGGGACATATTTTACATTTTGCATAAGGCCCTGTTGGAGATTCCTCTAGCTAAATATAACATCTGGAGAAAGTAGCCTCCTGTCCACAAAAACTTATAGAGACAGACCCACTTTGCCTAGGAATCCAGGGAAAATTGAGCCCAGTGCTTCTAACATCTCCTTTCGTGTAATGAAAGCTCAGTTTGTCTGATCCCTATTGGAACCAAGATTTGGGCAAATATTATTGCTACCACCTTTATTCGTTTAATGTGGTGGCTTCAAAACCAGTGACCAAACACTGCCAAGGCTGACTGCTGTGTCCATGTTGTCTCTGTGTGTTCTAAAAGATATGTTTGAAAAGAAGCCCACCAAGAACAGAAATAATTTTCCCCACTTGATCAGGTTAAAATGAAGTTAACTTGGGTGTGCTGCTTCCTGCAGGAGAGAGGCTGGTCTTTTCTCTCTTCCTCCTTCCACCTTGCTGAAACATCCTAAAAGTGCCTTGACTTTGCTTTTTCCACTCATTGTTTCAGCTCTTGACAGTTGCTCACACTTAAGCTAGGAAACTGGTCAAGTCAGGCGGGCATAGGGCCAGCCAGATAGCTCAGCAGATTAAAGCACCTGCTTAGGCAGAGTCCAGGGACCAGGGTTCGATCCACAGCACCAACAAGCCTTGCCAGCCCCACCCCCAGGGTGCACTGAGACAGTGATTGAGACCTCTTGGAGGGCTGGAAACAGGAGGATCACTATGACTGTGGATCTGTATAGTGAGATCCTGTACTAAATACATTTAAAAAAATAAAAATAAATTCAGGCAGGCGGAAGGCTCTGCATTACATCCTTGCTTTTACAGTACTCCAGTTCACTATATTCTTGCTGTACCACGAGCTCTGTAAGTTTCTCTAGCAGAAATTGAGGTTAAATTGAGAAAGCTAGGTCAGGTTCCCCATAGACCCATAGTGTCAGTTTTGCTTGTGCATGAAAGTTACTTTGAGAGTTTTAAAAAAAAGTCTTTGTGACCTTAAATAAACAAAGATATATTAGGGTATAAAAAGCATGGTTTATAAAAGAAAAAAAAGATAAATGAGATGTCATCAAGTTGAGAATTTTTATTCTTGGAAAGATATTGTTAAGAAAATGAAAAACAAGCCATAGACTGGGAGAAAATATTTGCAATACAGATGTCTCAGTACATTTTCTGTTTCTGTAACAGAATAGCTGAGATTTAAAGAATGAAGATTTCTATCTTTTTTTTTTTTTTTCTTTAAGGAAGAAAGGTTTAATTTGGCTACTGAAGGTTTATGTGTTAATAGTTTTGAAGACAAAAGAGTCCAAGGTCAAAGGGCTCACATCGGGTGAGGGCCTTCTTGCTGGATCATAACATAGTAGAAGGCAAGCTGGACCCCAGAAAGGACAGTCACAGAGCTCAGTGCACAAGCCAAGCTCGCCCTTCCATCTGGAGCCCATATCCAAAATACCCATGATGGTGCCTTAATCTATTCACCTAAACTTCTTAAATGTCCCCCCTCTTAACACTGTTTCATTGAAGATTAACTTTACAAATGAACTTAGGGGTACATTCAAACCTTAGTAACATATATCTGCCAAAGATTTGTATGAAAATGTACACTAAAAGACTCTTAGAACTCACTGTCGCTGGGTATAATAGTGCATGCCTATAATCCCAGCACTTGGGAGGCAGAGGCAGGAGCATCACCATAAGCTCAAGGCCTGTTGGGGTTACATAGTACTCTCAAGGCCAATCTGAATTACATAGCAAGACTATCTCAAAAATCAATCAATCAAAACTCCCTATCTAGGGCCAGGGAGATGGCTCAGTGGAATAAGTACTTCCCTGGCTTGCGCAAGGGCCTGAGTTCAATCCGGGTTCCGCCAAACAAACAAACAAACAAACAAAAGTCAAAGAGCTGAGGTAAGGGGCAGGCCCCCAGCAAAATTCCCTATCTAAATATTTCAGAGTAAGCAAAACATTGCAGTAAGTACTTCAGTAATAAAGTTATGTAAATAGTCAATCAGCACATGAAAAAAATATTCAGTGTCATTAGTTACCAGGGAAGTATGAATTAAAACAATGAAGAAGACTTGGAGATGCAGCTCAGTGGCAAAGTGCTTGAGTAATATGTGTGAAGCCCTGGGTCCTATAACCAGCATCAAGGGAAAAAAAATTTAAATGTAAGGTATACCACTTATTCTCTAGGCAGTTAAAATAAAAATGCTTGACAATAGCAAGTATTAGCAAGGATGGGCCAGACACAGTGACACACATCTATAATCTTAGTTACTCTGGAGGTTAGGGAGAAGAATCATAAGTTCAAGGCCAGCCAGTAATTTATCAAGACCGTGTTAAAAATAAAATTTTAAGAGGCCTGGGGCTGTAGCTCAGCAAGCCTTAGTTCAGTCTCCAGTACTATACACATGCGTGCACATGTGCAGTTTTTGATAGGAATGTGAAACAGTGTGACCAGTTTGGGAAATGGCAGGATCTTGTTGTTGTTGTACGGTCTTGTGAAGTCAGATATGTACTTAGCAGCAGACCTAGCAGTTCCAGGTATTTCTAGGCATCTTCCCAAGAGAAATAAAAGCATATGTCTATACAAAGACTTGTACCAGAATATTCATACCAGCTCTTGTGATAGACTGAAAAATGCCTACCCCTCCCAAAAAATATCCATATTTTAATCCTGGGACCCTCTTGATGTTGTCTTATCCACATACTACCTACAGGTTCTTGTGATGGTATATTATGCTGGATTATCCACATGGGCCTAATGCAATCACAGTGTTCTTTTGAGACAGAGATTACAAATAAGAAAGGAAGCCCATTCAACAGGAGCAGAACTATAGAGAGAATGCTAAGCCACTGACTTTGCATGGAGGAAGAACCCGTGCAGCCAGTCTAGGTGCTAGAAAAGACAAGAGAATATACTTCTTACGAGCCTCGCAAGCAGTGGTAGCCCTGCTGACATCTTGGTTTCAGCCCAGTGAAGGTACTTTTGGAGTTCTGACCTCCCTAAGTATAAGAGAGTAAATACATCTTATTTTAAGCCACCAAGTTTACAGTAATTTATTACAGCTGCCATAGGAAACTAATACTTCACTCATAAAAGCCCAAAATGGAAAAAATCCAAATGTCCATCAACAGATGAATGGAAGAACATATTGTGGTCCATCTACATAGACCACTCAGCAATGAAAAGAGACAGAATGCTGATAGAGACAATTATGCTGATAAAAAGGAGCCAAGTGAAGCCAAAGAAGCATAAATGAGTGTATTCTATAAATTAGCATTTATACAAAACTTTAGAAAAGAAAGATAAACCTGTAGTGACAGAAAACAAACTAATGATTGCCTTGAACCCAGGGTAGAAGTGAAAGTTGACAGCAAAGGGATGTAAGGGAACTTAGAGGTTTGAGATGGTGGTGCATTGTCAGTACTTATGCTTTATACTTAAAGTGTATACATTTTCTTCTTTGTAAATTATACTTTATCAAAGTTGACTTAAAAGATAATAAAACTACTCATGCCAGGAACATGGCATGGGTAGTTTCAGCAATAGGGCTTAGGGGATTGCTGTGTGCAGGCAAGGGCGAGCACCATACTACCAATCCTCTGCTTTCCCTCTTGGGCAAGTCAGGAAGATAGGATGTGTGCACCACCTTCCTGCCCCTCCTGCTGGGCCAGTTTCTCTAGGGAGCCTGTTGTGGCAGCCTACTTTGTTCTGGGCGGTGACAAAAGGTAGATCTGGCTTCCTTTACACTATAGGAAGTAGGGAATGCAAAGCAGAGTGGTGAGGAAGGAATATCAGAAGCTCAAGTAAGACTTTTCTCCAGGCTCCTGGGATGTTAAGCACATCCTTTTATCATTAGTGAATCAGTCACATGAAAACTGCTATGTCCAGGCAGATTTCCTTGGCATCGAGTGATTGGGGATGACAGTAAAGGAGGTTAAAGGAGATTTTGAACTAAATCAATGCCTGCTGCCTATCTGTTTACTCCGTTTGGACTGGAGCCTCAAGAGTCCAGCTGCTTGGCATCTGTGCAAAGACAGGTCGGGAATGCTGTACGGAGCCATGTTCAATGGTGTTACTGTCACAAACTAGAAGAGAAAAACTCACCCACAGCATCCATATGTGTCTGGCACGTGTAGTCAGCCCTCCATAGCCACAGGCTCCCTATCAGTGATTCAGCCAACTGCAGATCAAAAAACTGTTTGGGAAAAAAATTGCATTTGTGTACTGTACATATTTAGGCTGTTTTCTTCTCATTTCCTAAACAATGGAGTATAACAACTTATTCTTGTAGCACTTACTTTGTATTAGGTAGTATAAATAACCTAAAGATGATTAAAGTATATGGGAGAATATGCCCTGGCTTTGTGCAAATACCATGTCATTTCCTATAAGGGGTATATGAAATGCCTTTGGATTTTGGTATCTTCACAGGTCCTGTAGCCAGTTTCCCATAGGCACCACCGGGTGAGCTGTATGGTGAAGAGGGGTTTCTCAAAGGTTGTATCCCTGTGTCCTGGGCCTTAAAGAAAGAGTTTAACCTGGAGATGCCTTTGAGAGAGGAGTAGATGAGGAATTTAGCCTTTCCATTTTTACCCACCTCCCCAACCAAACTCAGTAGTTATCACTGACTGAATTTCCTGTGCCACAACACGGCGACCCAGCAGCATAGTACAGCGCTTTTATAGGCAGTGTTCCAGTTGCCCAGTTTATCTTTTTGGTCACAAAAAAATCTGTTCTGATTAATTGAGCTGTATTCTTTCATATCTGATGAAGAGATCATCTTTGAAGAAAAGAATAGGATGTGAAGCTGAGTTTGAGTAGAGGGTGGACGATTGCCAGCTACTTCAAAGGTACCTGACTAAAGGTGTCAGGTTTGCTGCCAGAGGGCTGCTCTACAACCAGGCTGTTCACGGTGTTCTAGCTTTGGTTTCTGGGACACTAGGTCAGCAGCATCCATATGCTTTCCCTGGAGGCTTCTCCCTGGGTGGTCCAGGCTGTTTTAGGATTTCAGAAGATGTGACTCGGGGGAACGTATGCATCAAAGATGTTTGCCATCTTTTCCTTAGGTTTATTTATATGTTTGCCTTTTTAGTGGCCTAATTCTTAGTTACACAGCTGCACTTTCTGAAAAAGCTTAAGCACTAGGTTTAGAACATTCAAAGGTGTAGTGTAGCACAGGCCTCTAGTCCCAGCACTTAGGAAGCTAAAGCAGGAGAAATGTCAAGAGTTCACGCCCATCCTGGGCTATCTAGTGAGCCACAGTTCTGCCTGAACTACTTAATGAGATCTTGTCTCAGAAAACAAAACAAAACAAAAACACAAAGGGGTAGTATTAATTCAGTTTTTATAAATGAAAGGATGATTAGGAGGATCTAAAGAAGAGGAATGAGAGAGAAGATGGAGGAGGCAAGTTGCAACCTTGCACATGAGTACTACCCTGGATTAGAGGATCCACTCAGTCATACCCAGTGTATGGTGGGTATTGTAAGCATAACATTAGGCTAGGGCTTAAAAACAGCTTTAAAAATGAAAGAGAACAGTAAGGTTTTCCTGTAGGGAGCTTAGGGCTTTTTAATCCACTTAGATCTCCCCAAACTTTCTGTGAAATGATGATAATACTACTATTATGAATGCCTGCTGTTTCACTGGTACAGTAGCAGTGCACACCTGTAATCCCAGCACTTGGGAAGCTGAGGCAGGAATAGTGCCACAAGTTCTAGGCCAGGCTGAACTACATAGTGAGCCCCTATCTCAAAAAGCAAAAACAAAAACAAAAAATGCTATACACCCTTTTATAAGTTTTGCAAGTGTTTTTTTTGTTTGTTTGTTTGTTTGTTTTTGCGGAACTGGGGATTGAACTCAGGCCTTTGCACTTGTCAGGGCAGTGCTTATTCTACTGAGCCATCTCCCCAGCCCCTTGCAAGCGTTTTTTCCTTAACTTTTTTATGAAGGTATTAAATACTTATCTAAGTGCACATATTGTAACACATGTAGTTTGCTGAAATTTTACAAACTGATACAGCTGTGTAAAGAATATCGCCAGTATCACAGAAGTACCCCTCATGCACTCTTCTAGTCATTGCCCCCCAAAGGGTAGCTACTTTTAAAATAATATAAACATTTGCCTGTTTATATTTTTAAAAATATAAGTAGAATCTTGTATTATTCTTTCAACAATGTAAATGACATCCTTTTGTCTCTTTCCTTTCAGTGTTTTGTTTTTCCTTATGTTTCACATCTCTTATTTTTTATACATAGTATATGTTGTACATGATATAGAGAATGTGGATGTGTTTATCTTCTTGTGAAGAATGCTAATTTTGTTTTGTTTTGAAATAACCAACTGCTAGTTGATCACTTTGAACTTGTAGGAGATTGGTTTTCCACTTTGCTACAATGAGTACATTTTGGCTTTATCTTTAGTCTTGGGACATACATACTTTATGTGCTCTTGCGAGTAGAGAGACTTGATCTTGCTATGTAGTTCAGGCTGGCCTTCAACTATGTAATGCAGCCTGGCCTCAAGCTCTTGATGATCCTCCTGCCTCAGCCTCTCAAGGCTGGGGTTATAGATGTGTGTCACCCACACCCCGTATACTTTAAGCTTGGCTTTCTAACGTTTCCCTGAAAAGCCAAAAATGTTAATCAAGCCTAACTTGGCAGACTTTCAACTCCAAATCTTGTCTTCCTGCAGTGGTTATTGAACCTGTGGTGGCCAACTGTCCCAGTTTGCTTGGGGCCTGAGGGGTATTTGCAACTTGTATAACTTCAATTTTATCCATTCTAGTGTTGATGGTATTTGGGTAGTTGGAGGCAGTTATGAATAATGCTGCTATGAACCCTATATTGGAAGACCTTTTCTCTTTCTAATGTGCAGTTGAAAAACTAAAACCCAAACTCTTGTAAGATTAGGAAGCAGAGGTGACAGTTTGAACTCCTGTGTTCTTTCTGGAACAGCAGTCTTTAGGTTAGGTTTCAGATTTATAGATGATCTCTTCAGAAAGTAATTATTGTCAGCTATTTTGTTGCCAAATTGTTGGATCTGATCATGATCCAGATTTAAGGGGAAAGTAAATTCAAAACATGCTTCTTTCCACTCTTCCTTCCCTGTCTTTTTCCTTCTTCTCCACTTCCCTTTTTTCTTCCTCTTGTCCTTCTATTATTACAAATGACCTTTTAAAATTGTATATTATACGTGCATTATAGAAAATTAGAAAATACCAAAAATATCCCAGGTGTGGTGGTGCAAGCCTGTGATCCCAGCACTTGTGAGACTGAGGCAGGAGGATTGGTACATAGTGAAATTAGGTGTTACATGCAATGCCTCAAGCCTTGTGCTTTTGGTTAGAATTGTGTTGGCTATTCTGACTTTTTTGTGTTTCCTTATGAAATTTTAAGATTGTACTTTTTAGTTCTGTAAAAAATACCATTGGTATTTTGATGGGAATTGCATTGAATGTGTAAATAGCTTTCATTATTGGCCATTTTTCCATCTTCTGGTGTCTTCAGTTTCTTCAGTTCTAAAAAGAAAAAGAAAGCAGAAACCTTTGTTTTGGCAATACTGGAAATTGAACCCAAGGTCTTTGCACTGACTGAGCTTTATTTTGAGATAGTATCTAAGTCACTAAATTGCCCAGGCTGGGCTTGAACTTTTGGCCCTCCTGCCTTCTAGAGTACTGGGCTTATGGGCAGTTGCCAGCACATTCAACTAGTGTTCTGAAATTTTTGTTGTTGAGGTCTTGCTTAGAGCTCCTTGGTTAGATTGATTCCTGTGTGTTTTATTTTCTATGAAGCTATTGTAAGTGAAATTGCTTTCCTGATTTCTCTCACAGCCAGTCCTGTATTTGTATATAGTGAAGCTATTGATTTTTTAAATGTTGATTTTATATCCTGCTACTTTGTTGAATTTATTTATCAGCTCTAATAGTCTTTTGGGTCTTCTAAGTATAGGATCATATCATCTGCAAACAAGGACAGTTTGACCTCTTCCTTTCCTGCTTGTATCCCTTTTACTTTATTCTTATGCCTAGTTGCTCTAGCTGAAACTTCCAGAACTGTATTGAATAAGACTGGTGAGAGGAGGCATCCTTTTATCATTACTGAAGGTTATGTATTTTTTATTTAAAATACATAATAGAGGTAATGTCATGTATTTCATGTCCCATAACCTCAGCAAATAGCTACTACCAACCTACCAGTAGTGAGGCATTGCCCCCCCCAGCCCCCATACAGCAATCGTAGTCTTAATACATTTTATAGCAACATCTTTTCTCATGTGAGTTCAAAGTTGATTGTCTGGAAAATAAGTTAGGCTTCTAACCTAGGATTCTTACTAGGGAAATACTCAGAAAGCTTCAGGCTGTTTCCTTGCTGCATAGCACTCTCTAAACTGTCACACACAATAGAAACCTCAGATGTGAGCACTGCACAAATCAGTAATCCAGAGAGCCAGACACTCCGAAGAGTTCAGCCGTGCTGCATTGCCTTTACTGAAGTTATGCCTAAGCATTTCAAGTTCTAGCTGCTGGCAAGTACAAATGTTTATGCCATCATACAAATGTTAGGTGGCAATTCAGTCATTCATCTGATAATTTAAACATCAATTGATAATTCTAGATGGGTTGCTTTTTACCATTTCTAACACACTTGAATATGAGATACCTCTCTAAGGAAAGGAGAGGATTAGAATACAGCTCATCAGGCACCATGCAAATAGACAGTAGCTTATAAAAACTTATTATGGATAGGAAAAACTACACTAATGGGGTACAAGCTGAGCAATACCGTTTTTATTATAACAATCACAGCAATAGTAATTATTATAACAAATACTAAATGACTGCTAACATGCCTAAGGATTAGGCTAAGTGCTTTACATATATGAGATTATTCAACACAGCAGTCCTGCAAGATGAGCACTGTACCAATGTTACATCCCACTTGTACTGTACTGATATAGCATCCCATTGTAAGAATGTGGACAGAGGGATAAGGGACTTACTTAAGGTTCTACAGTGGTTGGACAGCTGGGATTTAAGTCAAGGCATTCGGCTTCCTGCGTTATCTCTTCCTGTCACCATGCTCTGAGGCCTTGCATATGGAAAGGTGGCATTGGTACTGGTAAGCTGCACAACCAGGCCCTCATTCCAGAATTAATGACTTGTGCCTTCTCTAGTCACACTCTTTGATGCCTTTGTCAGGCCAGTATTCCCAGCTGTGCTAGTCTGATTCTGCTTCTTGACTGACTTGTCCAGAGAGAAGCAGCACACTTGATTTTAGCCTCCCTTCTTGTAGGACCAGCTTCTTTTGATTTCTGTTTTATCTTTGTCAAGAAATATGTCTTTTGCATTTTTCATTGCCTGTCTTAGCATGATTTTTATTTAAAAATTTTTTTAATTTAAATTTCCTTTTTTTTTTTTTTTTTTTG
>NDGM011149871.1:0-23379 GCA_002564305.1 Octomys mimax | reverse complement strand
TCCTTCATTTTGAGTGTCGGGTATTTGTCCCAGCAACGAGAGAAGAGTAACTAAGATACCCACGAAGAGCAGATTGCAAGTGCCGAGGGGCAATGTGCTTCGCCTTCAGGTCTCTGGATGCATTTCCTGCCAGTCCACGCAGCTCTGCCGTGAGATGCTCCAGGATGGCCATGCTGTGCACGGTGGCCGAGGCGCCCACGCGCCTGTGGCTGGTCGTCCTGGACTTCAGGTGTGGATGGATGCAGCCCACGGGGAGCTGCAGGAAACCGCCCTGTCGTGTCTTGGCCTCTGGAGTCCTTCCCGGCCCTCCCCCCACCCCAGCCATTTCCAATTCCGCGGAGGCGCCCGCCCTCGAGGTGACTAGGCCGGTTCCCTGCAGCGACGTCCAGCCCTACTCCTCCGCCGCAGCATGGTTGAAGCTGCCGAGGAGCCTACTCCTAATCGAAGCGCACACCTGTGGACACATAAGACAGCAATGAAGGCTGGAGGCTGGGAATCCAGCAGACTAGGGTAGATCAGGAGGAGATTCTCCCTCGACACTGCATGGGGGCAGCGGTGAGGAGCTGGGCTCGAACCTCAGATTCGCAGCTGTGACTTTTGAGAAAGCGCTACATCAAGATCATTTAATAAATAACAGAAAAATCACCTTTCCTGACTAATGTAGACTGCTATAAATGTAATCCAAATTATCATAAATGTTAGAAACATTTCTTTGTCCGGAGCAGGACAAGTAGTGCTACCAAAAACATAAATATGTAAGAGCAAAACAGACATCAAATAGTCTATCTGAGAAATGTATGTACACCCACAGAGTTCAAAGCATTAAATATAGTGACATTTGCCAAGTGGACTGGATTGACCTTTAGATACAGAAAAATAGCATAAACAAATGTGAAAGCAGACAAAACAGAACATAGTACAAAAGTCAATTTTTTTCTTGTCAGATATCAAGCATGGCAGAAGGCAGCAGCTCACAGCAGCAGACAGAAAAAGCAGCAAGAACAAAAAGGAAGACCACAGGCAGCAGAGTAAGCCTCTTTCTCTCCCTGTATGCAGATTACCTGCACCTGGGTGGGCGTAGCCCTCACACCCATAATCCCAGCACTGGACCCTGGATCAATCAACAAGGCTGGAAGCCTACCTCATGACCACAGGAGGCTTTGGGGGGACATCTACACACAAGTCATAGCAGCTGGGAAGTGGGCCAACACTGGATGCGGCGATGCAGAATGCGTGTTAACACAGGTGGGGCAGCACACTAGCAGAGATGTGTGCAACAGAGGTTGTGCACTGCTGTGGCCTATTGCCTATATTAGGATGGCTGGCAGGGAACATAAACATCATCACAGGGCACATGCTCACTTGGGAAGTGTGCCAGTATAGAGACCCACTAACTAATTTTTTGCTAAACCTGTCTTAAGTATTCCTGAGGGGGAAAAAATCCAGGAAGAAAAAACGCTCAGCTACTGATTACTGAGGTAGTGTGCATGACACCAAAATGACCTGCATGAAATGATTCAAAACATAATTATCCAGGAACAAGAGGTACAATCACTTTCCTTACGCAAAAGAATGTGGGTAGGAAATTCTTTTTTAAACAAAAAATTATTTAGTACAGGGTCTACAGGGTCTAACTACACAGATCAGACTCATAGTGAGCTTCTTGCTTTCAGCCTCCCAAGTGCTGGGAGTAAAGCCATGCACCACCACAACCAGTCTGTGGGTCGGAAATTCTGAGAGGATGCAGATTCCATCCCTAGACAAGGGAAGTCACCATCCTATGCCCTGTGAAGTCCCTAGCTCCCCAAATGCTGCTAAACACAAAGTCCTGCTCATGCCAGCAGGTCCTCAAACATCTAATAGCATTGGTGCAAAGGGAACAAATTCCTTAGCTCATTTGCTATCATATTTTGTACAAAACTATCATGAGAAATATATCTTTTATTTGGATTGTAATAAGTCTCACCTGAATGCAACACATTTGAAGTAAAGTTAGTCTCACTCCTCCAGCTGGCTGCTAACTAAAGAAGTTAAGCTATAACCTTTCCCTACCTCACGTTTTTTGACACAAGCATTAACAATTTTGTAAAAGTGAAACAGATTAATAATTCAGTAAAAATGAGAGGATTGTTTTCTTCAGTTACTTTGCCAGGAAACAGACCATATTGTCTGGCTTTAAAATCACTCTTGACTATGTTTTCTATTATATACTGCCTGTTCCCAACCAGACTAATTCATTTTATGTGAGTCACTGAGCAGCTATTACTAAACTAAAATTGATTCTGCATCTCTCCCAAGAAACTCCCTTTGTTTGTTTGTTTTTATTTTTTTTAAATCAGTGTTAATAAAACCAGGAAGTCTTACAACATGCAATTTAAGATTAGTTTTCACCTGAAAAACATGAGACTCGTAAAGTCATTTATTTCTAGATCATGTAAGTAAAAGGGATTTTTTTTACAATGTAATTTTATAAAATAACCAGGCGAACAATAATTTTGGCAGAAAGGAAGTATTTCCAGGTGCTCATGTACATTTTCTTTAAGGAACGGGCAATCATGATTCTGGGCGGATTCTGAATGGATCATGATAACTGGTATGATTGCTCAGAACTGTAACCTAAAATGACACAAACAATTATTTCTGTTATTTATGAACATTAAAAGCTTGGTATCTGCCATCTGAGCAACTACACCGAGGACAGCAATGTGCAACAAAACCATCACTATTCAATACCTTTCATCTTGTTATTTTTTCTATTTTTTGAGGGGAGTTTTCTTATAAGGTGTATCATTTCTAATGTCTTAGCTATTGCTTTTATGCTCTCTTTAAAATAAATAAAAAATTAAAAAAGACCAAAAAAAAAGCCTACCGTATGATTACAATGCAGATTTTTTTCTGTTTTTGTGATTCTTCACAATAAAATATTTTCACATTTTATGTCTTATACTCTCAAGGTACAAATATTGATGCTTCATCGATATCTAATGAAATTTTATACAAAGTAATTTTCACATACTGTAAAATCAATAATGCAATATACCACATTGTCATTTATTCATTCACAGAAGAAAAAATTACTAAATACTTTTAATAGATTAAGTATATAAAGCTATTTATAACTATCAGGTTATTTCTACCTTTTTCAAACCTAATATTGTTTACTTCATTCTACAATCAGCTTTAAGGTCTTGTTAATGAAAACAGATAACAAGGTGTTCTTGAAGATACATTGTTCTGAACACCTGAATTATAAAAATCTTTAAATTGGTTGTGAAACATTTCCTATTTTGGTTATATTTATGGTAAGATCAAAATGAAAAACAAGACCTATGTGTACAGTAAAGTATATATTTAAAATACACTTAAATTATGTTTATAATTATTAAAGAAATAATTATTTTCAGTGGAAAATAATAGGGTATCCATCCGGTCCTGCCTGTGTGGTTTCTTCAGTTACTTTCTATGGCATTTCCACCCAGACACAGCTGTGCTGCAAGCTTCGTGTTCCTGCTTTCAACCAGGAGCCCATCGTCAAGCTTCCTCATTGATCCTTGAAACAATCACCAAGCCCGCACATTAGGTGGGAGAGGAGCTTTCGCTGACACATGAAATGTCTCCAATTAGAATAAACCTGTTTGGACTAGACACACAGCGTAGTGGCGGCGGGCCTGCCCGGCACGTGGGAGGCCCCCAGTGCTGCAAGGAACAAAAGCAGAGCCTGAAAAAAGTGAATGCGAGGGCTGGCCAGACAGCTCAGTGGACTGAAGCGCCTGCTCAGGGAGAACGCGGTGGCTGGGCTTCGATCCCAGGCACCTCATGCAGTGCCAGTATGCCTCTGGAGTGCACTGAGAGACGGACTAAGATTGGGAATGGTGTTGTGTACCTGTAATCCCAGCACTTGGGAGGCTGAGGACAGGAGAATCACTAGGCGTATGATCAGTGTAGTCAGACCCTGTAGGCCCTGTACTAAATACATAAAAAAGTGAAAAGCATTTGTTTTCATTTCTTTAGTGCAGCTATATTGAGTGTTAGTGCTATAGCAGTCTTCATGTACATGTGTGTGTATATGTGTGTGTGTGTGTGTGCGCGCTGAGATATATAATGGGTTAAAGCTTACTCATAGAAGAGCAAACTAAGTCCCAGTGCAATCACTTAGCATCAGTTATAAATTTCTTTTCCTCATTTCTCGTTAAGGTGGAAATAGTTATTACTCTGTACATGAATGTTTTGAATAATCAAGGCGTGAAGCATTTCACTCATCTCCCTGATGAATAGTGATGAGTTCACTCTCAAATGTGAAGCTCCCTGTGGCCTAGGAGTTGTCAGGTCGGGAGTGTGGCCAAGGAGTGCTAGTTCTGTGCATTGATGAGAACACAGACCTAGTTAGTGTACGTCTCATTGAACGTCTTTACACAGTGCTGTGGCAATAACACCCAGCACACCCAATATCAGAAAGAAGCTCACTGCTCAGCGAGTGCTGAGGAGTGTGCAGCTCATGCTCCGCTGCGCATTGCCACCTTCTTCCCTGCAGACTTGGAGCGGGAGAAGATCCTTAGGCCATTCGAATAACTGCCAACCAATTTCATCATTTAGACATGCCTTTCAGTCCTTGATGAGAGCCCATGGCATTAGCTCAAAGTGTCCTTGCGTGTAGCAGCGGGTTCCACGAGGTTATGAAAATCCCCGGGACGTCTTACATTTTAGATTTTGCAAGATTGTATAGTTTCATGAATTTGTTCTTCTGCAATTGTTAAGAGAAAATATTGTCAAGTGCTGACTCGGACTTAGGACTGAAGGAAATTAGCCTGTTGTTATTAATTAAAAGAGAGGACATTTTGCGGTAAGCTATTTTCATTTCAACCTCAGCATGGCATGCTGATGCAGGTGATTGAGCAATGAGGTCGGCAGCATAAAGCAGCCAGGCCCAGGGGACAGAGTGCATGTGAGCACAATTCAGTAAGGACATTCTGCTCATTCCTACTTAACCAGGCCATTCTCAGACATAAAGTAACTTACATGTGTTAATCTAGCAATGGGAATCTCGGTCTCTGTCTTTCCCTTTCTCTAGCATACAATTAGTAGTGAGCCACAGCAGGTGAATGAAACAACGCAGGGTTCCCAGATGTCAGTTAGTGTCAGACAAACCCTCCAAAAAGTAATTTAAAAAGTACTTTAAATTTATCCAAGGGCCAGCCAAATAGCTCTGGGAATTAAATGCCTACAAGCAGGTGCAGGGGCTGGGGATTTGATCCCCAGGCCTGCTGTACCAGCCCCATCCCTGGGGCGTGCTGAGATGGCAGTTGAGACTGGGCTTGGTGGTACTAGCCTGTAATCCCAGCTCTTGGGAGGCTGTAAACAGGCAGATAACTATGAGTATGATCTAGTAGTGAGATCCTGAACATCCTGTAGACCCTTCCCTAAAATACAAAAATAAATAAATAAATAAATAATTATTCAAAGCTAATTAATATAAATTTTAATTTTTCTTAAGGTAATAAAACATGGATAAGTAACAACATTTGTATCTTTTTTTTTTTTTTTTTTTTTTTTGGNCAGGGATTAGAACTCTGGACTTTGCATTTGCCAGGCAGACGGTTACTCTGCTGAGCTATCTGCCTGGCCCCCATTTCCAAATACCTAAATTCTCAAATAATATTGGACCTGTTTAGGAAGGCTTTTGTTTATTTTAGAAGTCTGGGGAATGAGGATACCATTTTCTAGATAGTTGTAGTATTATTTGCAAAAAAAAAAAAAAATTGGGAGCCAAACAGGTAATTAAAGCAAGACCCAACATTCAAATTCATGGCGATTGCTTTGAACATGCACAGCGGTCCGTCATTTATCGCGGAGGATACATTCCAGATGCCCTGGAATAAGGGAAAATCAGCAAACTGGTGACATTAGATTTATTTTAGCATTTATACATATTTTAAGGCTTTCTAAATCCTTCCCAGACACTTATGATTCTTTCCCACACTTTTAAGGTTCTTAACCATTTTCTAAACTCGTAAATGTACCTAATGTATAATATACAGTATGGTATGTAATCATCCGCTAAAGAAATAGATACTGTAGAGCCGGTGAGATAGCTCAGCGGACTAAAGCACTTGCTTAGGCCAGCGTAGGCAAGAGCAGGGACCACAGTTCGATCCCTGGCACCACATGCCGTGCCAGCCCTGGCCCCAGGGCGGGCTGAGTGGGCCAGAGCCCGGGTGTGGTGGCGCACACCTGTAATCCCAGTGCTGGGAAGGCTGAAAACAGGATTACCTCGAGTACAAGCTGCGTAGTGAGACCCTGAAACAATGAAATACATTTTTAAAAAGGAAATGCATACTGTAAGCAGTGTATTTTATTTCAATTTAATACTCCTTTATTATGTTTGAATTAACATTTTAATATATTTTATATATTTAAAAAATTTTAGGCAAAAATCATTAAAACCATAAATACTATGCATATAAATATGTATTAAGTACTGTACACTACCACAAAATCCCACAATATATAGTGTAACATCCGCAATAAATAATTTAGATCAATATTTTTTGAAAACCTGTGAAACAGTGAGTCCAGGAAAGTCCAACCGCGAAATATCGGGGGACTACTGTACAAAATATCCTCGCCAGGTGTATGTCGAACTTTATGAGAAAAAATCAAAGTGAAAGTAATGGAAGTGTTTTATCAAAAATGGTTTAGAATAAGTGGATTTTCATGTCAATAGAGAAGATACCGAGCATCAGAGTTTATCCATTAAGCATCACAGTGGCATTACAAATGGCCTAAAGATTTCCACCTATCCATTTTAGCAGCGTTCACCTTGGTATTCTCGGTCCTTGGGGTGGATTCCCCCCAGGCCACAAGCTGGAGGCCACAGCCACAGACAGCGGGCTCCCACCTGCTCGCGCACCAGACACAGGAGGCTGCCTTCGCTTGCATCTGTGCCGTCAGTCCTCGCTTAGCTCTATTTCTCTCGCTTAGCCTATGTTCTCTAAAATCTCACAGTCCCTTTGGCCCGCATTCTGTTGCTTGCTTTCAAGACTATTTGTCTGTTCTGGGTTCCAGCCAACCTCAAATTAGGATGATAAATCAAGTATTTTAGCTTAAATATGCAGCTTTCAAAACCAATACTGTGGACACAGACAGGAAAAAGGCTCTAAGGAAACACTTCCGCTGCAATGTGACAGTCTCGGAAACGCAGTTAGTCAAGCTCTAGCATGCACTGTAAGTGCGTAGGAAAAAGGGATGTAGATGACAGAGATGCAGGTAGCTTTGCGGAAGGATTTTCCTAGCGTATAATTTTACAGAAGAGAATCCACGAATTCAGGGTGAGGCTATTTTGTACAGTAGTCCCTTACTATTTTGCAGTTCGAATTTCCCAGGCTCACGGTTTTGCGGGATTTCAAAAAAAAAAAAAAATTGATCTAAATTATTTATCGTTGATTTTTCACTATATTGTGAATTTTGCTGTAGTGTACAGTACTATATACATATTTATATGCATCGTATTTATGGCTTTAATGATTTTTGCAAATGGCACAATGGCCAAACTCAACTACCTTACATACTTGATAAATCAAATGGAATCTTTGCATTGAAAGTTGGTTGGAAAAGATGTTTGGAAACTGCGTGTTGTTTCCAGCAGGTTAGCGATTTAAAATCCAAATGCTTCCCTTGTGGGTGGCATGGATATTTTGGGTGGCATGGATGTTGAACCTAAACAGAAATGTTGCTATTTGCCGTTTAAGTGGCCAGAGTCTGGGGAAAAAATTTTAGCCTTTACAAAAAGAAATGTTTCTTTTAAAGACTGCCACTTGTTTCTTTCAAAGCTAGATGTTTTGTTCCTCCATTGCTGCTGTTTCACTCTGATGGCTGCGGTTTTATTCTTAAGTTTCTTTGCTCTAAGATCTGGGAGACATCCTAGATTTTGCAAACTCTTCTCTGTTAGAGATTACGCATGGGGATTTTTGCACAAGCCTTCAAAGGATCACAGAATGTCATTGAGAAATAGAAAGCATGTTTAAATACAGCCTGTTCATCTTCAGATAAGAAACTTAGGCCCACAGAAATGTTGCGAATTAATGGATGATACTTGAAAGTAGAATAAGAAGCTGAGGTCCGCTGTGTTACTAGTTCTGCACCTAACTTCAGATTGAGGGATGTAGTGCCTATTGGCAGAGCGAGGATATTCTACTGGAGATGTTAGACACAGAGGTGACGATGTTGGAGGATGGGCAGCATGTACGCACCTGTACACACAGGAATCCAGGAAAAAAATATCATTGTATTGAAAGGCTGGGCATCTGCTTCTGGAATGTATACTTGGGTAGTATATAATGATATCAAGTGGGTAGATGGTAGGCATTGGAAAGGCTTATGCTGTTGGTGGTGTTTCATCGACTACTCCTTTCCAAGCATAAACTACATAACATACATTTTACTGAACTCACAAATACTTACTTTACCACTAAACTAATAGAGCATTATCATTTTTTCATGCAGCCTCATCAGTATTAGTTACTATTTGATTTCTTGATGATAGCCATTCTTTTCAGAGAAAGATGAAATTTCAGCATGGTTTCAATTTGCATTTATCTAATGGCCAGAGATTCTCAACATTTTTCATATATTTTTTGGTCATAGGTACTCTTTCTGAGAAGTGTTTTTTATTTTAGTGTTTCTTTTCTTTCTTTCTTTTTCTTTTTTTTTTTTTCTTTTCTTTCTTTTTTTTTTTTTCAGAACCGGGTATTGAACTCAGGCCCTTGCACTTGCCAGGGAAGTGCTTATTCCACTGAACCATCTCCCTGGCCCCTAGTTTTTCATATTTTAACTAGGTTTTCTATTTGTGGTCTAATTTTTTGAATTCTTTATATGTTCTAGATATTAGTCCTCTAAGAAATAGCCGGCAAAATTTTCCCTTTTAAATTATGTTCAAACTCAACCAATTAAAGATTATATCCAAAATATAGTCCTAAAAAAGCATTTTCTACAGTGAAAATCATGACGGAAATCATGAATTGAAAGGCATGATTTTCAATTGCTTTAAATATGTGGATGGCCAATCACTCAGGATGATGAGTTGTACTGTGTAGCAAAGAAGCCACTCATGAACTCAGATTACTACTGCCTGATCTTTGGCTCAACTCTAATGTTCAAGGTAAAAAAAAAAGTCTTAATATGTTTTCTGCTGATTCCTATCAGTTTATCAGAAGGAACCTGTATTGCTTAACGCTTTCCTTTTTAATTTATTTGACCCATTTTTCATGCTTATATCTGGTAATATGAACAACTAATTTGAATAAAACACTGCAATATAACAATGATTGTTGAATACTTATCTTATTCAGTGAAATTCTGTATAGTATTTTATTAGCATTTATCTAGTATTTTATTATATTATTATTATTTGCTTTAAAAAGTAAAAAAAGAATTTCCTTTAAAAATGCCAATTTTACCTGCTTATATCTGGTAATCTTGGCAAATACACTGAAGACAGCAATGTGCATTGCAGTAGCCACTGTTGAATTCCTATCATTTTTAAAAATTGTGCATAGTTCCTCATGTCATATCTATTATTTTTCAATTTTCTTTAAAATAAAAATAATTAAGGCCAAAATTTAAAATTTGCTTTAATAGAATATAAGCTAATGTACACTTACCAAAAATCTTTTCATTTTTTTTCCTTCAGTAACTATTACTTAGAAATGTTAAATTCTTAGTAAGTGATTAAGAGGAGACATGATGATTTGGTAGCTGGGATTTAAGCTCTGTCTTCTTGACGCCAAATCTAGATCTCTTAATTTATTTCTCACTATTTATACACGTTTCAAGACTTTATCTACATGGTCCAGCTGGAGTTGCTTCTGATATCGATCTCATTGCACATGTGTGCCCTCGGGCAGACGATTTTACTCGTGTAGTACTTGGCTTGCTTACCTGAAAATGAAACAAAAATATTGTGTATTTTTATAAAATTGCTTTAGACATTGAATAAAATAATGGTTATAAAGTACCTACACCAATGTATGACGGCAGTTGATTATCAGTAAACAACAGCTGCTCTTGCACCTTATCTTGAAAAAATATTATTTCAAAATATTAAAGCAAATATTAAACCAATGTGTAAAGAATTTGCATTTACACCTTGTGCGTGGAGTTTGTCATTGGGGTCGTCCTGTGGACATCAGGAGGCTGGAATCACTGCTGGGCACTGGGACCCATGAGGGCTGTACTGACAAGACCGTGACTGTGTTTTCACTATGGTATTGTTATTATGCATGCATTATATAATATATACTCCTCTGTTTTTGTTTACAGGTATATATGTAGGTAGCTATAGATACAGATGCAGACACAGGTATCTTCATGTATGTTTGGTGAATGTGGGTGAACCCTGGTGCTTTCTCATCGCTGATTCAGTTTAGAATTGATCCTGACTGCTTCCAGAGCATTATAGACAAGCTATTTGTGTCCTCAAAGTAAAAATTCATCCAATGGCAACCACGTAGATTCCTATTTTAAAATGAGACTCTGAAGACTATTTTAATTGATGATTCATTTGTGAATTCTCACTTCTAGGCACGCTAAAGAGATTATTACCTCCAAATATTAAGCTTCAGAGACAGCAATCTAAAGTCATGGAAACTCATGTGTACTTGGGCTTCCAGATGGCAGCTCTGGTGAGTCACCGCATGCCAAGCTCCTTGCCCATTCACTACTCCAAGTGAACAGCAAACCTAAGCAGCAGTTAGTTTACACATGATAGGAAGCTTTAAAAGCTGGATATCATGGGTCACTTTCACTAAACCCTAGGGTTTTTTCCTTCAGTAATACATAAAGACTGAAGAAGGACCGGCCACATAGTTCAGCGGATTAAAGCACCTGTAAGCAGGCGCAGGGCATGGGGCTCCATCCCTGGGCCTGCAGTGCTGGCCCCGCCCCCGGGACATGCTGAGATGGCAATTGAGACTGGGTGTGGTGGCGCGGGCCTGTAATCTCAGCTCTTGGGAGGCTGTAAGCAGGTGGATCACTCTGAGTCTGATCTAGTAGTGAGAGCCTGAACACCCTGTAGACCCTTCCTAAAATATAGAAAAAGTAAAAAAAAAAAAAAAAAAAAAGAGTGAAGAAGATAGTAAATGAGAACATCTGGAGAGAAACAGTTTGAAATAACTTTTACAGACAATAAAGAAAGGTTCTAAAGCAAACATCTGACCTTCTCCAAGATATGTTGGAGTTCAATCTGTTTCATACTTTTTCTTTTTAAGTGAGATTTGGTGCATTTCCTCAGAAGGAGCAGAGACAACCGCTAGGGATGGATCACAGACTGGCTGGTGTCCTGTGGCCTGCTGGGAGCACAGGTGGTCACGGCTGCTCAGCCCACTGCAGGAGGAATTCGGTGCATACAAGTCCCAGGAGTTGAATGCTATCTCTTTTGTAATATCTTCAATTGCTTCCTTTCGGGTAACCTCTGAGACAGGGCTCTTATAGCATGCATTTGTCACATGAGATTTCTTTGTTTCTTAAAAGCAATGAAGTCATTTTTTACTGGGATCCAAACCATACTTCCCTTCTAGAATTTCTCTCCCCTCCTACTTCATTTATTTCCATTATTTAGAATACAATTCCTGTCTGCAGTCAGAATTCCCTTGGAGTCCAATGTCAATTAAGACCTGACACTATTCTCTTTCATAATAGCAGGATCCATTTCCTTTTATGAATTTAATTTATGCCATATATTTGCTTGGCATCTTAATGCTTTTCTCCTCTTAGAGTGGCAGCTTAAGGAAGCCAGGAGCCCTCTATGCTCTATATATTAACCTGGTCACAAGATCTAGCACCGTGTCCAGGCCAGAGTAATTACTAACGACTGTGCATGAAGAGCGATGCTCAGTACTGAGTTCCTAATGTTCCACTTGGTAGTGCTGGTGGATGCAGTCTTCCTGTTGCTAAAATAGCCATCACCTCACAAGGGGAGTCAGTGGTCTCACAGTGTCATAGAATGAAATCACTGATGAAAAGCAAGTGAACAAAGGAAGTATTTACTGGAAATATAGGAAGACAAATAGCTCCCTTTGGGAGGGCTCCAGGTGCATCACTATAGTGCTTCGCTGTCTTGGTCTTCAGTCTATCAGCAGAACAAGGGGAAGCTTTGTCATACAGAGTTTTAAAAATTCAGTTTATAAGCTGGTGGATTTAAAGAAAAGAGTTCAAAGGAAACCAGTTATTTTGCATTTCTCACTTTCTCAGAGTTCAGCCAGGAGGAAAGGGGGAGTTGCTACTGACTTAGCATATTTTCCCTAAGAAGTTTCTTTCCTGGAGTTACTGTACTTACCTGCCCACCCTTATCTTAACACTTTTTTCTTTTGCCTGTTTTCACTTTTGCATTGCTAAGATAGTTAAGCTATATAGTTTAAACTACTTCTTTAGGGCTGGCAAGACAGCTGAGCAGACTAAGTGCCTGCTTAGGTGAGCTCAGGGACGCGGGTTCAATACAGCACCACATACTGTGCAGGTGCCGCCCTTGGGCATGCTGAGCCACCACTGAGACCGGGTGTCGTGGTACACACTGGCAAGCCCAGGGCTTGGGAGGCTGGAAACAGGAGGGTCACTATGACCCTGAGCTGCGTAGTGAGACCCTGTACCAAATACAAATGTACATACATGCATACATGCATACATACGTATTACTTTTTAACTCAGAGTATGTGCTATTACCTCTGTAACCAGCCTACTCTACCTTACTGACTGCCTTACCGACTGCCTACTTACATCTCGCCAACAACCATCTTTCACATTAGCGCCCTGGGCCGGAAGCTCCCTGACTGTGCTGATCCTGGTTTTACGCTTTCCAAGACAACACTTTGCCTTCCGCATCCTCGTAGCCATCAGCATATCTGGGTCACCATTCGAAAGGCTGCTTTGGAGGCAAAGCATCTCATGCCTTTCACAGAAACTTCGTGACCGTTACAGGGAGTTCTGCTTCCAGGTACTGGGGTGTCTTGGAAATGGAATTATTTGGCAATCAAAGCCTGGGAGGGAGTGATTAAACATAGTCCTTTCTTTTAATTTAAAACAGTTTTTAACTCTGGATAATACAGACTGCATGAGAGGCAGCTGAGTATTCGAGTGCACCTTGCCGTCCTAGGAGCATCCCTCTATTCTGCAGAGCACAACTCCCTGAACAACTACCACCATGTTTGCATGCCAATTAGTCAAAGATGTGCTGATGGATGTATGAGTGTTAGGGTGATATTTCTTCTTCCCAAACATAGGAAAATATAATAAGGGAATTAGCGTGTCTAATGGTTAGAAGCTGAGATTTTTGTTCCATTATATTAATCAACGTGGGGACTTAGCTTAATGACTCCTCCCAACCTTTACCCAGTACCCAGTACTCCAATTGCACACAGAGAAAAGGACTACATTTCCATTTTCATTTTGCTGGAGCTGCATTGCAACACATCGCCAAGGAAATAGAAAAGCGATGTACTTACAAATGCATCTGAGTACGTGCACGTCTTTCCCCACAGAAACTATTTTCTCTAGGAGGAGTCTGCGCTTAGCAGTCATCCATGTTGAAACCAAAATAATACTAATAAATATGAACTTCAGATTGGTATCAGTGTCTCAACATGATCATAATTTTAATAAAATTATATACTGCTATAAAACAATTCTATCCTGAGCATATATTATAAATTTCTGCATTTATTTCATTTTGATTAATTTTCACAAAACAAACTTTGTTTCTTGAATATCTAGAGACATTGCAAAATACTTTGGGAAACCACATTGTCTCAATTAAAGGCAATGCTGAAGGGTCTGCTCCTTTTTTAAGGAAATAATTGTGTTGTTCTTGGCAGCAAGTTCTGTGCCTGTAAATTCGCAGTAATTGCTGAAGCCTTGTTGCTGTGAAAGGGTGATCACAACAGGCTCTGGCCTAGTCGGGGCACTGAAACCCCATGATGGCCAAAGGCCCACCTCAACACCACATTCTCACCCAACAACTTTTTGTGTTAGTTCTTTCTGGGAATAACTAACTATTGTAAAATAGATTTTCAGTAAGTTCAATGATTAGGTTGTCTATATTTTAAAATTGTTTTTAAACTAACAATCTTATAAATTGGGCTACACAATCCTTTTTCTTAAAGGGTTCAACAGCACATTTCTATGATATCAAAACTTGTAAAACATAAAATCTTAATCTTGTTTATTATGCAGTATGTCATCTTAATTTATGAAAACTGAAGAACTTAGTTCTGTGTTATACATACTTCATTTTTTTGTCTTGGATTAAGAAAATCCATTCCTGAGTTTTATACCATATAATATTAGAGTTCTGAAATTTAGATTTTCTGATTTCATGTCTATAATTATTACTTATCATTATTTAATTTTGCCCTTTACCTTGATTTTCATATTTTGCTTTGAGCTCCTTTGTTTTGGAATTTTCAGTTGAGTGAATTTCAATCTGTTTTGGTAATTGCACATTTTATTAAATAGTGCTTCCAGCATTTTTGTTAAAGCTCTTGAAGTAAGAATAATAATATTTATAAACACAGTACTTGTTTGAAGAAATCAGAATATGTTCACATGCAAATCAAAGCTTCTTCAGAGAGACTTGTGTAATGAATTCTTTGTGTCTTCCATGGTGTTTTTATGTAAGAGAAACACTGCTATTGTTTGAATCAGCCACACAAATGTGAGGCAAGGGGAAAAAAGACCTCACTGTCCTACCTTCCCAGCTTCCAAGCATTTCTTCACTGGCCCTGTGCAAACATGATACACTACAAAGTAACCTTATCAGTACAAGGTACACTGCAAAATAATCTCTATTTTATAATGCATGCAGCAAAGAATATGTGTTATAATATATGCCTTGAAATAATCTGTATTATTATGATGTACACTATAAATTAATCTGTGTTTCTATGCCACACACTGCAAAGTATATCATCTGTATTATCTTTAGACATCTTCTATGTCCCACGGTGTACTGAGGAATGAATGAAGCAAGCACGTTTTAGAATCAGCTGTGCTGGGTTGGGGACCGCAGCTCTTTCCTTACAGGCTGTAGGACTGTTAACAAGGTGCATCACTTTTCAGGCCCGCATTGTGCTTGGCTGGCATTGTGTCTCTTCAGGTCATACAAACCTTTCTCCTTTTTTCTCTTTGTGTAAGTGGTATTTATTCAATGCCTGCTGAATGCAACAACTTTCATTTGCTATTAGCTCATTTGATTTTTCATGCGAGCTCTATGATTTTGGCAAAGAGAGAGACTGAGGCTCAGAAAGACCAAGCTCTTGCTCCAGGTATATAATCATTGCACAACTGCTGTGACATGTTCTACTTTTAATTGACGTCGTATCCCGCTGGCCCTTTGGGATTGCATGTGTAACGGGCCCTGCAGAAAGCACGCCACCCCAGCACAGTCCCTTGCCTCTTCCTGCAAGGCTGGCCACTCTTCCTTCAGGGTCATGGAGCGCAGCTTCTCTTGCGTCAGGAACCACACTGCCTCATAATCATCTGCACTGTGTCTGCTCTCTGGCTAGTAAGATGCCTGAAGTCTGGAACTGTATCTCTTTTGAACTTTCAGCACCACTGCTATATTCACTTACTGTGTAGTTTCTCAATGAGTGAGTGAATATATGAATGAAAGATAACACTGGCTTCATGTCTTAGGTTCACCATAAAAGAAGTTCATTTGCATAAAACCCTTGGTGTAGCAGCTATGGCTAGCTGTTCTTTCAATATTTCTATACTTTTTAAAAAATGCATTTGGTACAGGGTCTCGCTGTGCATCTGGGACTCACAGTGATCCTCTGGTCTGTTTTCAGCATCCCCAGCACTGGGATTACAGGCATGCCCCACCGTGCCTGGTCTCCCTGGCAGGCTCGGTGCACCCAGGACAGAGCCAGGGAGACATGGGACTGAACCCTGGGCCCTGTGCTTGTCTAGGCAGGCATTTAGTCTGCTGAGCTATCTTGCTAGCCCAACTGCTACACTAACAAACCCTTGTTTTATATTTTCCAATGGCATTTCCAGCAATGATATTACATTTTCTTGTTTTTCTTGAGAACAAAAGAGGCAACTGTCATAGTTCTTCTAATAATATAAGCAAACGTATATATGTTGGGGATTTCTTGAATGATTTAACTTTTCTACTGTAAGCATTCCAGTGTTTCCTTGTATTCTGCTTCAGCGCTAAACAAGACAAATATCGAAGAAGCTTTCTTGCAAGTTGAGAGTGAAAGCCATGTGCCGTCGTACAGGATCATAGCAGAGCCTGGTTCTTTGAGCAACTGCGATAGCCTAAGGTTACAGTTTTCATCTGGCCGAATCATTCTAAGAGAGTTTCTTTTTCACGTAATTTAATCCAAATTCATAACTGATGATATCTAAAAGCTTGCTTGAACTAATTGCTTCAGAGAGAGCACAAATGAATAGGTTCAGATTTGTGATAGGGAGCAGAAATTTTCTATTTTGCTCCCCAAACTGAATAACTAGAAGTCTCAGGTCCATCTATGGAGGAAATGGTCATTGTGTCCTGCAGTTTGCTGGCATTCTGTGATGACTTGTGCTAGGTTTTTGGATACATCTTGCCTAGAGCTTGCTATTTAAAGAATTCTAATCTTCCAGGATTGTGTTCTTCAAACATGTATAAATTCAGTCACTCTTAGCTTTTCAGATGGAGAAATCAAGTGCAGGTGAAGGGACATTAAATTGAAACCTAAGGATTTTCCAGTACGACCACACCTCGATGGCCAAGTTGAATAATTTCCTAAATTTAAAATCATGGTGGGGAAGCGGCAGCAATTTGTCACCAAATTTCTACTGTAGTTGTTACCTAAGCCTCAAATTAAAATGCCTGTGACTATTTCCTCAGTTACCCTTCCAATTTCAGCGCTCTGAGAGTCGTGGAGTTGCATCTCAGAGGAGCCCACACATCCTCTCACACTCCTTACAGCCGCTGCGAGCCGCCCCTGCTTTCTCACAATTGTTCTTCTGGCCTGTGGCTGTGTAGACGTCACCGTTATTCACGCAACGCCCCCACTGCGTGGAGATCCGCACAGTGGCCTCGGTGGCTCGTACACCAATAAGCTAAGCCCAGGACTTTCCCAGGCCGCCTTTCCTAGGAGACTCCTGGTAAGCGGCTTGCTCTTTCCTTTTTGTCCTGAACAGATGGGATCATCCCCTGTGAGTGTGCGCGTGTGTGTGTGTGGGACTTACTCAAGATTTCCTGGGAGCGAGTGACAGCGACCAATGGGCTTGCCACCTGTGTTCTTTTCTTTTCTCATTGCTGACACACAAGGCCCGAAATCAAAGTGAAGAAGCAGGAGAGCTTTGTCTCAGTTCACAGCTTGCAGAGGTTTGAGGGCATAGTCAGCTCGGCAGAGGGGCCCGGCAGAGGAGAAATAATCGATGGCAACAGGCGGGAGACAGTGAAAGCTCAAGCAGCAGCAGCTTTCTTTCTGTCACTTTATACCTGTCTAGACTACCCACGCTTTGGGCTGTGGTACCTTCACCTAATTCCAGCACACACCCCAGATCCAACCAAGTCTGGAAAATCCCCCATGCGTGCTTTGGGGGGACACGGCAACACATGCTGTAATGCTGAATAGTCTGAAATGGAAGTGAAGAAGGAAGGCTTGTTTCCGTGTCTTCCGAGGAGCCGTCTTCGCCTTCTCCGGGGAAGTTATCTCCTTGTGTTTAGCTTAGATGCCTCAACACCCTCCACAGACCCTTCATCCTCCTCATGGGGACTCTCACAGGACACCACAGGGACTCTAGGTCTTCACCTGGACCCCCTGGACCTCCAGCACTCAGAGACCTTCACACTCTTCCTCATGTGACTTTGTGGGTGCCATTCTGAGCCAAACTTAGCCATTTTTATATATTTGTAAATCTCGTATAAAATCTGTTTCTCCAGAAAGCTCTGACTGGTGCAGTGGGTTTGCACCAAGGCATCTGCTGCTGTGCCCGCCACGCCTGTTGGTGCCTTTGGAACCATCATCCCTTCCCATCACTCTCTAGAGAGCCCAGGAATCTTGTCACATCGCATGTGTGGAGACAGGCTCTCAACTGTGAACATCTTGAAAATTATGAGTATAAGCAGATGGCTGCTGAAGGTTCTGATGTTTAAGATCTGGCAGGACTGGATTCAAAGCAGAACACCCGCCGCTCTGTGTCCTGTTGGCCCACAGAGCACCACTGCCTCGCTCTGCATTCCCAGGGCTCCTCCGCCTCCTTGACTTCCTCTGCCCTGGGGTGCTGGTGACCTGCTCCTCTACTTATCTGGGGAGGCCAATTAGGGCTAAAACCGTTTTCTCATGCTTTCTCTATCAATTTCTTACAAGCACATTTAATTCTTTCATTTTTATTTCTCAGAAGACTTAGGGACAACGAAGAGAGTAGAGATTTCCTGGTGGACCATGCAGCAAACAACAGTCTCATTGCGCATCTTTCTATGAGAAGCCCTTTCTGAGCACTTCATCACTCAGCCTCCAGACAGTTTTCTTTCTTCGGCTAACCTCTTCCTTTATCCTAGGCAGGCTTGCTCTGCTCTAGTCTCACCACATGACACCCAGCAGGGGACGTTGTGGAGTGAGAACTTTACAGCAGGATATACCAGAGCTCTGAAACTGCCCAACCTCCCAAACTGTGTGTGTGTGTGTGTGTGCGTGTGTGAGAGAGAGAGAGAGAGAGAGAGAGAGAGAGAGAGAGAGAGAGACAGACAGACAAACAGACAGACAGAGACAGAGACAGAAAGGCAGAAGGACAGAAGGACAGAGACAGACAACTTTTATAACTTCTAAACTCTATCAGCAGTAGAGTTTAGAAGTTATAATCAAAGGGTGTCAGACACAGCTGTGTATCCATATTCAAGTCAAGACTGAATGTTCCTCCTTGAGTGGCATGGATGGCTCACTAGCCCCAGACCAAGACCTCACGCTGCTGCAAGCCTTCTCAAGTCTGAGTGCTTGTTCAGTACTTTATCTCAGCATAAAGCAAAGCCATCAATAATTGGAAGACAGCTTTTCCTGAAGTCATACTTATTATTAGAGCATCAGGCACGTTTCCGTATCCCCAGCTAGTGTGCAGTCTGCTTTCAGTGTATCTCCACACCAGTGTGCCAAGCTCAGGGCTGAAGAAGCTGTATGTAATACTTCCAAATATTTTCTCTTTGCAAACTGCTTGAGGCTTCTTGCATGTATCAAATGCCACAATAATGCATACATTAATACTTGATAATATAGTCATAAGTATTTAATGTAAAACAATAATTATTGGACAGCTACACTGTTTCAGGCACATTCTTTGCCTAAGACTTCCGAGATGAAGCTTCATTTAAGTTCAGAGACACAAGTGCTCTTATTGTTCGTACATTGCAGATGAGGAAACTAAAGCTCAACTCCAATAAACTAAGACTCTAAGGCATCAACCTAAACTGTACAAAACTGAGATTCTGTGGTTGATATATATATATATATATATATATATATATATATATGAAGTCTACTTTTTCAGATTAAAATAATTATTTTATTTTTATGATATTTAATAAAACCCATATAATTTAACTGCAGCCAGATACTCTCTATATTTATCAGTTGATTAGTTACTTGTTTCAGAAATTTAAAGTACAACAATTGAGACAATTTCTGACTAATTAGAAGGTGTATGTAGCATCATAAATCCTTCTCTGCTGCAATACTATAATACAAGTACCGTCCTATTCAACCGTAAAATGGTTAATGTACAGTGTAGGTCTTACACTTAACGCATTCACATTTGTTTAATTTTCATGTTTTGTGATCCCTACACATCCTCTTTCATAAAGTAAGTTTAAAAATTGATCATACAACACATTTCAGTTACAGGAGCAAGTAAGCCCTTTAGTTAACTACAAATCATTAATGAAGTCTATTTATAAAATTCCTGAAATGTGATTTGCATGGGCACTTATAGCCGTTGAACAAATAGGTAAGGATCAACATCATCACAATAGGTACAGAAGTAGTAGAAGGTAAGGACATAGTCATCAGGTGAATGGGTTAATATGGGAATTGTGGGTTCAACAAAGCCAGAGAGAACGTAGTTAAACAGAATATCTATTTCCGCAGCTTTTTTGTTGGTGTTGGAAACCCACAGGCCAGATGAACTCCTAAGCCAAGCTGAGGAGAGTATGTTGTGAGCTATGTCTGCTTCTTGATGGCTAGACCCGATCTGTAGCAAACATCACGTCCAGCCCCACCTCAACTGGAGCACCATCATGTGGAGATTGTTAGACTGTAAAGATTAGTGTTGTTCTCTTCAGAGTAAAGGATCACTCTGCTCCCAATGCAAATATGTATTGCTCTGAGAACTTTAAATACAACACCAGAAGTTGGCTTAATCTCCAAGTCTTTCTGGCATTCCTAGTTGAAGAAAAGCCTACAATAGAGAGAATAAACCTCATCATCCAATCGCTCATCAAATGTACAACTCATCAACAAGGAAATGCATGGAGACTTCCTAGTGTGGCAGATGAGTAATGACCTATCGCTGTCACCAACAGAGTATAACTGAAAGGTAGACCAGTAGACCACACTTTGCTGTAACCACATCTCAAGTGTCAGAGCCTCTGCCCGGATATGCCCTTCTTCTGGCCTCTGTTTTGGTCAGTGAATGTTTTCCTTTCTTTAGTGTGCTTTTTAGAGCCAGACACTATATGTGAGTGTAGTTTTTAGGAAAAAAAAATTAACAGAGCATCATTAATGAGATAATATATTTATTTATGACAATAAACACAGCTGGAAAACAGGCCATGAAGAAATCGATGGCCAGTAGATCTCTGTGCCCTATGTGTCAAGTGTAATTGAGAAATAAATTAAATGACCCATCTGCCCCCCATAGTCTACTCCTTTACTTTTGCCAGTATCCATGTTTTTAAAAACCAGTCAGATTATTTATACTAATTAGTGGCTTAAAAATCCATATAGAAATTGAATGACTTTGCAATGCAATTTTGTCAGTTCTTAACTCACTGCAGTTCTTTTCAATATATGCCCACCAAATGGCCATTATTAACTCATTCTCCTTATTAATAGTTATCACTGTGTCCTGCCAATATTATTGAATTTTCTCATTATTAGCGTCTTTTAGGTAATGATAAAATACAATTTCATATTATGGGCTAAATGGAAACTTAATATATTCCCTTGGTAGGTTTTGCCAAGGCAAAGAAAACAGAGAATTAAAACTAGAATAAGCAAGCAAATAAAAATATGTTTCTTGCAGGTTATAACACAAAATCCAATCTCCTTGGTAATAGTATTCAGATATGAAGGCTAAAATAGCCAAGAGCAACTGAAACTTATTAAATATAATTCTAAGATATTTTTATATCACTTTTATAATTATACCACTGTGACACCACCATCAGAGCTGAGGGTAATAATTGTTTACTTTCTTAAACATTTACAAACTTATGTTTCCTTGCACTGGAACTTTTCTTGTTTCTTTTTTTTTTTTTTTTCTACTTCTAGGGACCACCCTGAGATAATCACCTAAAATATCTGTAGTATTTTTTGGCAGTATAGGAGAGAGGATAGGAATAGGAAGCTCTTTTTTTTAAAAAAAGTATTTATTAGCATGATTGTGGTTTGTTTTTTTTCTGACAACGGACTGATCAAATCCATGTGCATTTGTACAGGTATATTTTTTAAAAGATGAGATATCAGAGAACAGAAGTTGTGACATTATTTCTGGTTAATAAAACAGCACATCTTTGTCTGTAAGTGCAGAGTCATATCAGCATTGAAGTCGTTGTCTAGGTACAAGTTATGTCGTCAGCATCCTGTGGCTGCAAAACAGCCGTGTGAGCATTGCCAGGGTCTGGGAGCAGCTTCTGTCTGACCAGTCTTCTCAGGGAGGGAGGAGGACACACACTCTGCTATTAAAGGACCAAGATCAGGAATTATCTTACATTATCTGGAGTCAATTTTTCTACATAAGGACGTGGAAACACACCAAAAGCAGAGATGCTGTGAGGAGTCTCGTGTTGATTATTTTTCGAGTCTGCGTTTCTGGCTGTCGAGTAGGTCAGTGTCTCTGCTGGAAATGGGCCTCGAGATTTCTGCCGGCCACGTGGGCTGCCGTGGTAAGAGTAGAGGATTCAGGGCACAAAGCTCTTTCCAGTCTTACCACACACGGCTTGGTTTCTGTGGTTGAACCTGGGGTACAAATGCAGATCTTCCACATTTCCTGTAAAGAGATGGCTGTGGAGGCAAAGCAAGCCACACCTCGTGGTGCTAAGTTTCATATGTGATGATACAGTGAAGACAAGTTGCATTTTTCTGAGATCTTTTGTATTCCTCAAAATTTTGTCCCCCTTTTCCATACTGCTTTACATAATCTATCTATCTATCTATCTATCTATCTATCTATCTATCTATCTTGCCAAGAAGCGAAAACTGGAGAGGAGAATGGAGTTTAACTAGATTGACTTCCACAATGGCTAATGACTTTTGGGAAGGGGGTAAATACCTACAAGTGGAATATTGCACAGTGATGCCTTGGCTTACGAACACTTCTGTTTGCAAGCAGCTCAGATCATGAAGAAAAGCAGTGGGCAATATTTTGCTTCCTTTCGCAAACTCTGAAATAGGGAACAAACACAACCATGGTCATTGTCCCCACACAAACACAAAAACAGCCACCTCCCCCAAATCTTAAAACAAATTAAGCTCATAAGCAGATTCCACTATACCTCTCAAAACAAAGCAAACAAAAACATCTTGAAATATAGCACAAACCTGGATAAGGTGATAGCTAAGCCAGAAAGACTTTAGTTAGGGAAGCTAGTGAGCAATGGAAGAACAACTGGGAAATCACTGCTGGAGAAGTAATTCTGATGTGGCCTTAGGCAGTTTTGTAATATTGTTACCTATAATCAAACGGAGAATATAATATACCTCCAATAATATGGCAATATGGCTCAGAAAATACGGCAGTAAAATAATGACAGGGTCTACTAGTCTTACCAGTTATAGATAATTAAATACAATATAATGCTTTTGGATTCAAAACAAACATTCTCAGGACTAGTTTATATAGGAAACAAAATGTTTCTCAAGGTGAGGCCTTCAGGTATCAAAAATCTAAAAGGTGTGACACTAAGATCCTTTGTTAGCAGTCTAGGACAGGCTTCAAGGGACCTTGCGAAACAGATACACAGGCTTGTAAGAATCTTCGATGTGCTGTGACAGCTCCTGGCTCCAGTGTAGGCGGAGAACAGCTTGTCTTGAAAATATTGACAGGTATGACTTTCCTCTGAGCACTGAGAGAAATCAAGATTTTAGAAGAATTGCAATTATGAGGAGAGGGGGAGGGTGGAATGGA
>NDGM011149869.1:0-13591 GCA_002564305.1 Octomys mimax | reverse complement strand
AAAAGTTGGCTTTCCTTGCAGCCCTCCTTTTTCTCTAATTTGGTTTGCAAACTTAGGTTGTTAGCCATCCAGAAGATAAGCTTATTGTTATTACCATACAACTTAGGTTGTTAAGCTTAACCTCAATATCTGTCAATGACCAATACTGAGAAAGAGAGTCAGTGCCAGAACCAGAGTGAATGTGTGTGTGTGTATGTGAGAGAGAGAGAGAGAGAGAGAGAGAGAGAGAGACAGAGAGACAGACAGAGAGGGGGGGAGAGAGAGAGAGAGCAAATACATACAAATACACAGAAAGAAGTAGGCCCTGTCCAGATTTGTAGAATTCTGGAGTGAATCCAAGAGTACCACAGATTTCCTGGTAGCCACAATTACCAAGGAAATAGCCAGGAAAGATTCTACTCTGGGAGCCTTAAAGGGGGCACATGACTAGAAAGAGCTTTGAAATGTTAACCTTCAGAAATATGAGAATTATTTCCTTTTTCATTAAGATCTCCCAGTCTGTTGTGATTTCTTATAGGAAATCACCTTGCAAGTAAGTAAACTACCTGATGTTTTGTAGAAATTTCTGTATTCAAGGATTGCAGACATATTTACTTTTGCCTGGGTGGGTAGCTTTTCTTATAAGTCACTCATGTAAACTTGCATAGGAATTTTAAAAGAAAAGCTAATTGGCCCAGATAGGAATAAGAAAATGCTTTACTTGAAGCTTGCATCTTTTTCTGAAATGTATAATGTAGTGGGAAAATGCTTAAACTGTGCAATGTTGGATTGAAACTGTGTTTTCACATCTTACGTTTGAGTCTGTGTGTAATAGAGTTAATGTTCAGAAGTTTTAACACTTTGTCAAAATAGATAATAACTATGTAGTTAGGATTGTATGAGAATTAAAAGAACACATACACAGTGCTTGTCCATTACTGTCAAATAGTAGTTAGCTCTCAAAGATGTTTCTTTAATTTTTTATAATGTGATTATTAGCCTGTCTTTTTGAGAAACTTCTTTCTTATAAAGTCTTTGCTACTCCATAAGACCCTTCATCAATAATTTTCTTCCTTTTTGGTGAAGAAAACCAAACTGTTTCTTTGGGGCTAACAATTGATCTACCATGGCAGCATAGTGAAGCTGTCCATTAGTGAGCACAGCATGGGCTCTGATACAGTAAAACTCCCCTGCACATCCTCCCCAGACCTCAAAGTTTTAAAACAGCGAGTGTTCGCTTCTCACTCATCCTGTGCGACTGTGGCTCAACAGCTGCCAGCTCGTTTTATGTGTCTCAGGAACGCAGGTTGACCCAGTAGTTACCATCTCATTAGTAGAGGATACAGACTCTTTCTTGAAGAAATAATAGAGGGTGATTAAGCGTGTGGCTCAGTGGTAGAGTTCTATTCTTTTGGAATTCCGGAGATCAAACTCAGGACCTGGCACTTGCCAGGCAGGTGCTTATGCTGCTGAGCTATCTCCCTGGCCTGGTGGTAGAGTTCCTGACTAGCATTTAGCAAGTACCTGATTTTACATACAGCGCGCACACACACACACACACACACACACACTCTCTCTCTCTGATTTCTCATATGAAGTTACTTAAAATGAAACTAGCTTCACGCCTGACTCCATGGGACAGAAAAGAGCAGTCTTACTTCGCATCTAAAGGCAAAATGACATGTGTTTGCTGAATATTTCTGATGACCACAGTGTGAGTAGCTTTGGCTCCTGAGTTCACTGGGCAGGGGTAATTAGATTTTGTAAACCTCAATAGATTAAAACAACTAGATGATTTCCGCCAGTGGACAGAACATTCTACAGCTTCCACTTTCTTGCTTATCCTTTGCATCAAGTAGCTTGATCTCCTGAACAGCTCTTCAGAAGTAACACGAATCCAGAATATGTTTTCTAAACCAGTCTTATCATAATAAAGCATACTGGCCTGAAGGTATGAGTGAATTATAAGACATTTGCCTGCAAATAGCATGCACATGACCCTAGGATGATCCCCAGCTCAACGACAACAACTGCAGCAACAACAACAATGATGACCATAGCAAAATAATAAAGCATGTGTTTAGATTCCTATGAAACTCAAATTTCATTTCCTGATTTGTTAATTTCCTGATTTGTTAATTACTAGAGAGTAAAAATAATAATGAACGAGAAATTGAATTCTAACATTTGATGGCTTGCACCATTATTGGCATTTTTTTCAAAAATTCATCACTTCAATTTCATTGTGAGAATATATTAGACAAATGATGCATGTTTTAGTTCATGAAGACAATGTCCCCTTCAGATTAAAAAATACTAAGGAAATATGAATACTAACTGGAATGTGAAATTCAGAATTAGAATCTAGTCAAAGACCACAGAAATTACTTGGATAAATGACAAAATTTAAATTAGTACTTCATAAGTGTTAATTTCTTGATTTTGATGTATATTTCCATAAAAATGTTATTATTAATTTCTTTAAATGTACTTATTTATTCAGTTCAAGGACTTGCTACATAGCTCAAACTCATAGTGATCCTCCTGTCTCAGCCTCCCCAGCACTGGGATTACAGCAGTATACCACCATGCCTGGCTTCTATGGCCGGCATGGAATGCACACGGTTGTAGGGCCCACAAGACATGCAGTTCCAGGGATCAAACCCATGTCCTTGTGCTTGCCATGCAGGCACTTAGACTGTTGATCTATCTCTCAAGTTCTCCATAAAAATATTACCCTTTGAGAACACTGATGAAGGGCTATATGGTAATTGTTTGTTCCATTCTGTTATTTTTGTGTAATATAATTTAAAAATCAATTCAAGAAATGAAAAATAAGTTTGAAAAGATAGTACAAGAGTTTGAAAAGTAACAACACTGGCCAGGGGTATGTCAAATTTCCTGGCCAAAATCTGTGTCTTCTTAGAATGTCATTCCCACACGACTAAATCCAAAGACATTGACACTTTTGAGCATAGGTCCTAATGTTTTATTGCTTCTCTCTCTCTCTCTCTCTCTCTTTCTCTCTCCCCTTCTCTCATCAACCCTGGGATTATGCTGCATTTCAAAGAATCACAGTTAGACAAAGCCATATGTATGCTATTGAAATTAGTTTGCTTAAACAGAAAAAATTTCATATTGCAATAAAAATATGCCAGTTTTGTTGCATTAGTGACACATTATCTGATTATCATGTGTTTTATTTTCCTGATTCCAGACATTGAACTCAAGACCTCATACCTGCCAGACAGGTGGTGATGCCACTGAGCTATCTCCCCAGCCCGTATTGGCAAACATTTACTGTGATCCTAGTGATAGCTCCAATGCTTCAGGTGTCTACTCTTTGATGACCTAGAGTAACTGGAGAATCAACCCTTCAACCTGCTCAGACATGCAGAATATCACAAGGAAACACAAGGTTGATCTCTTTTTTCAAAAACAGAGGAGATGGCTCAGTAGAATAAATGTTTGCCTGACAAGTGCAAGGGTCTGAGTTCAATCCCCAGTTCCACCAAAAAAAACCCAAACAAACAAACAAAAAAAAAACAACAACAAAGTCTCAGTGTAACTACATTGCTCCACCTATAAAACCTTGTTCTTAATTATGATTTTTCCCTCTTGCTAATAACTGTCCGAAGAAAATAAAATGCAGTACCTTAATGGAAAGCAAAATGTGCCACCACTGGTATTTTCCACAAATGCTCCTTAGTTATGAACCCTAATAGTCTTTCACCATTGCCCACGTGAAAGTTTGCCTTTTACTTGGCCTAGGTTAGTCCCTGTGGAAAGATTCGCACAACACTCTACGGACCTAAGTCATACCTGTTCACAAACTACTTATCCACTACACATAATATGAATGTATATACATTTTTTAAAAATATACAAAAAAGTCATTAAATTGCACAAAGGAAAGTGTCCAAGTATCTATCTACTGCTTCTAGTTGAGTAACCTGGCTCTTTTCTTGTGTTCTATCTCATTTTTTCCCCACACAAATCCAGTGGTTACTTGGTTTTGCCAAAGTTCTCTAAGCAGGCACACCTTGCCTGGTTATGATCCTTCCATCTGAAATTGCATCCACTCAAGTGACATGTCTTACTGTCATTTTTCTAGACATTTTGACATTATTAATCATGCCACACTTTTCTCTTCAGAACACTGGATCATAGTTTGAGATGTTGATCAACCAGTGTCACTTTAATGTTTCGCAGTTCTCTAAAGCCAGACAGACCCCATAAGAACTGCCACTTTCTCTGGCATTCAAGCATATTTCTCTTCTATTTTAATGGATGGAGCTATGTATCAGTGATTGCTCCAAGGTGCAATCAGAGTTTCCTTCTTAGTTTTCCTTTCCCGGCACACTTAACATTTATCATTTAATAAAATATCCTGCTAAATGTGGTGACCCAATAATTACTTAAATCCATCCCTTTCCTTCTATTTCCACTGCAATCCTATAAATGAACATCATCTTAGCTTAATTGTCACAGCAGCTTTCAAACATAATCTAGCACGTCCTGATAACCACACTATGATTCAATTAACTTTGTTAAATGTTTTGATAACACCACCCACCACTTAAACTCTTATTCTTGCAGTGAAATGCCAATATATTAGCCTGACTTCTAAAGGCCTTTGTAATTTAGTTGAAGCATAACTCCACCAGCTAATTTCTCATTCAAGTTTTACCATCTATGGTCTGTACATATGAAATTCTCTGTCCCATAATACCACATTTCTTATGATTAGAAGCCCCTAAGAGGCTTTACGTGATCTCTGTCTCTGTCTGTCTCTCTCTCTGTCTCTCTCTCTCTCTCTCTCTCTCTCTCTCTCTCTCTCTCTTTCAGAGGACTAGTGATACTGTATAATTCTCTCCTCTTAACTGGGATTGACTCAGTGACTTTTTATAAGAAAAAGAATGTGACAAATACTGAACATTCCCTTCCAAAATTAGGTTGAAGAAAGACTAATTTCCACCTGGCCAGTCTAATTTTCTAACCCTTATGGAATTTAGTTTTCCTAGGCAGGGCCATATATGGTGAAGGAATGATTTCTCTGTTCCTCAATAGAGAAAAGAACGGAACTAAGCCCCTCACAGCGATCCTCCATGGGTGATGGAGCAGGGCTGGAACAGCAGGAAGGAGTTTGAAGGTAGATTCTGTGAAGATTGAGCTTTCAGATGCCTGGGACTCTCTCAGCTCCTTCATTGCTACACTGTGAGGCTCCAAATCCACCCGCTCCATGTAAGATATGCCTGGCTCCCTCATCCACTCAAATAGCAAAATAATAAATGTTTGTTAGTGATTTTCATCTCTCAGTATTGAGAAGATTTTACACAATCATAAAGTCCATGCCATTAAATATTGGCAAAATTGATGGCTTATAGAGAGCATGTTTTGTTTTTCCCTTTTTCCATCTTTTTCATACCACTCCCTTCTCTGCCTACCTCCTTTCATTAGGCCATCATATCCAACCGTACTCTATTGGGTCTCTATGCCTGGATGCTAAGCATGTCATGCTTGTCTACAACATATACCTGTTACAGTGACTACTAATAAATGTCTAAAACACAGATAAAAATTTAAAGATTTGCTAAACATGCTCCCTGTCTTAAAATGGCCTGATTTAAGTTAGTTTTTCTCCCCCTTTCTCCTTACAATGATGTGACAGTGATGTGTGTTCAGTGGGAACCATATTTCAGATTTTGAATTCTGGTCTTTTCCTTGGTTTGTAATATATGTTCTGATGCCCTGTGATGGTGAGAAGCTGCATCTAGCTGTCTATACCCCAGAAAACTAAATATCATGGGAGTAAATAACTGGTTATCTGCAGTGTGCTATGTTGCTAAGGAATGTGTTTGGTAGGGTAGCTGTACCAACTATATTTCTCAAATAGGATATTTTCAGTTTTGGTAGATTCATCAGAAAATAACTTCATTATAAATTGGGGAGCATCTGTATTTTGTTTGTCATGATGCATTATATAAAAGTGAGTTGTAAGACAAGCAAACAAAAAAGGCTCACTAGAAATAAATCTTCGGGCTGGCCAGATAGCTCAGCGCATTAAAGTGCCTGCTGAGGCAGTTGCAGGGACCAGGGTTCGATCATCAGTTTGTAGTGCCAATTCCACCCCTGGGGCATGCTGAGAAGGCAAATGAGACTGGGTGTGGTGGCGCTCACCCATAATCCCAGCACTTGGGAGGCTGAAAAGAGGAGGATCACTACAAGCCTGATCTGTGCAGAATACCCTATAAACCCTGTACCAAATACATTTAGAAAAAATAAAGCAATCTTCAACCACTTTCTCATTCATCACCTTATAGAGCAATTTGAGATGGTAATAGAAGGGAGAACTGGAGTCTTGTTTTTCACACATGTTGTTTGCAGTTACCTAAATGCGATTTAGTTCTTCACCTCAACAAACTCAAAATTGAGTTTGCTAGTTTTTTGAGCCTCTCTTCCATTCTGGGCATTTGGCACATCAAAAGACCAAAGGGGTCATCTACATCAAAGTACTCTGATGATAAAAGAGATTTTTCACCTAGATAAAACCTAAAAGGCTCTGTGGGATATTTATTTATTGTTGCACTCTTATTCCAAGATCAAACACACCCCACCTCAGCCAGATATCAGTCTAAACTAGGGATGAGTTGATCAAAAAGTAAGAAACAAGCAGAGGGAGTCTGTCAAATGCTGGTACTTAAACAGAGCTCTAAAATCTGAGGTTCTTAAGGAACCACTTTCTGTTCATATCTCATGAAAGCTGAAGGAACTTTTGATTCAGGAGGACTATTGCTGCCCACTGTGGATTACAAAGAAGTGTGTGAGCTATGATATAGAAATCAAAGAAAAACTAATGAAGAAAGTCATTAGAACCAATAATCAATAAATATACCACAAAACCTATTGCAAGTCAAATTATCACTATTGCCTTCCAGCTTTTCTGCTAGAGAATTTTATTGGTAACAGTACAAAGCCTCATTGCTTATAAAGAAAGAAAGAAAAAAAAACCATACCCCTCCACTCATGCAAGCAGAAGTTCCCTCGATTTCTTTTTTTTTCTTCTTTCTTCTTTATTCTTTCTTTCTTAAGCTTTGCTGTTGTAGTTTTTTTGTGTATGTGTGAGTGTAAGCGTTTGTGTGTGAGTGTGAGTGTGTGTGTGTGTGTGTGTGTGTGTGTGTTTCCCTGTTATTGGAATGGTTTATTACTGATTGGTCTCCTTTTTTTTTTACTTCAAACTGTGTGCAAACAAAAGTCCCATCTCATTTTTTCCTCTCTACTTGGACTTCAAAGCACTGAGTTAACAATTATTTAACCTTTGAAAAACAGAGTTGGGCTGGGGAGATAGCTCAATAGAATAAGTGATTGCCTGGCAAGCACACAGTCCTGAGTTCAATCCTGGGCACCACAGGAAAGAAGAAAGAAAGAAGGAAAGAAACAGAGAAAGAGAGAGAGAGAGAGAAGATGGCCTTGCTGAACAGATCCAGATGATCTTCTGTACTCTAAAGTCACATGTGAGGTCTTCAGGTTAGCTGAAAAACTAAAATCACTTTAAGAACAATTAATAAAAGAACACAAGGAACTGGACATGGTGCTTCATACCTGAAATCCCAACACTCAGAGACTGAGGCAGGAGTATCAACAGTGAGTCCAAGGCCAACCTGGGCTGCGTAAGCAAGCTTAATGCCATCCTGAACTGTATAGGGAGACGTTGTGTTTTTTTAAAAATACACCCTTAAAACAATTTTTTTTAAAAAAAGAAAACAGCACATGGAATATTTCCCTGAACTAGTGAAGTCAGTGAGGCTCAAGAGTCAATGAAAGTATAAATAAGAAGTGTCTTGGAGAGGCCAGAGAGATAGCTCAGTAGAATAAGCTCCTGCCTAGCAAGCACAGGGTCTTGAGTTCAATCTCCAGTACCACCAAAAAAAGAAGTGTCTTGGGACATTTTTTTAGAATTCAGATTCCTTTTTTTTTTTTTTTTGTAATTTAAGGAAGGGTCTATAAGGTGTTCAGGGTCTCACTACCAGATTGGACTCATGGTGATCTGCCTGTTTGCAGCTTCCCAAGAGCTGGGATTAGAGGTGGACACAACCCATTTCAGCATGCTCTGGGGTTGGGGCCAGAATGGCAGGCCTGGGGATCAAACTGCTGGCCTCTGCCCCTGCTTGCATGTGGTTTAATCCACTGAGCTATTTGGCTGGCCCTTAGAATTCAGATTCCTAAGCCTTATGGCCAGCAAATTTAATTTATTATGCCTGAGACAGAGCCTAGCAATTTCAATTTTAAGAAGTACCCTCTATGCTTCTGATCATTAATGTTCACTTTTAAAGTGAACATCAGTTATGGATTTATTCTCTTAAATAATTTGCAGTGGTGCAAATGAGTCTGGGCTTCATATATTCCTTAAACAAATATATTCCCAAACATTTAGTTTGGGGGGCTGAGGAGATGGCTCAGTAGAAAAAGCGCTTCCCTGGCAAGCACAAGGGACTGAGTTCAACCCCTGGTTCTGCAAAAAATAAATAAATAAATAAATAAATAAATAAATAACAGTTAGTTTGCAAACATCCAGCAGAAGTCTTGAGCTAAGTAGATGGGGGAAGGTGAATCATTCTCAAACAGAATATATTTTAAGTTGAAAACAAAACCTTGCAATGAGACACTATTATTACTTATGTTCCAAGAATTGAGTTCTCCTGTCATAAATGTAATTAATGATTGAATGCTTTCTTACTTGTATGACTTAGTAAAGTTTCATCTGCACCCCTCTAAACTTCTTGAAGGTTTCGGTGCATAGGATGCAGCTCGCAGTTATACCTGCAATGCAGTTCCCGCGCTGTGGCTGCCTTCTAGCTTCCTCTTATGCCAACCCTGGCTGCTCATTTGCAAAGTGTGAATACAAATGTGTATATTACATGTGGCTAATTCGAAGTCATTTATAGGAAGTGCCTGGCACAACGCAGAGCCAGAACACTCTCTCTCTCTCTCTCTCTCTCTCTCTCTCTCTCTCTTATTTCTTTCCAAAGCAATTAAATATTTTTACTCTATTTAGTAGTGGGTCTACTGCATGCAGCATCTACAGGGTCACACTACACAGATCAGACTCATAGTGATTCCCCTGTTTTCAGCTTCCCAAGTGCTGGGAATACAGGCACACGCCACCACACCCAGTCAAAATTGCCATCAATTGAACTCCTGCTGCTGCACTCTGCTTAAGTAGGAGCTTTAGTCCACTGAGCTATTTGGCCAGCCCTTGAAATATTTTCTTAATACTTCACATAAAACCTTGTATAAGTCAGGACACTGAGCATTTTTAGTTATTTACTAATTATTGGCTTATCAGAGACACCTGCATTGGACCCTAATCTCTGGCCTGGTGTTACAGCCCGTGACAAGAATAAATAGCAAGAGCAAAAAATAACAGTACGGCAGGGATCTGGGATGAGCGGTTGCTCATGTGGAACGAAAGGCCATGAAGCAGCTGGAATCTGGGTGTCTGTTCATTCCACTTGAATCAAAGAAAATGGGTGAAGGACAGTGGGTGTTTCTGGGAAAGTAATGGCGACTATGGCGGGCCAGGAAGACAAAGCATTCCTTACAAGAGTAAGGCAACTGTAGTTTCCGCAGGTGTCTTACGGTCTTCAGCGGGTCTTATCTTGCTCTGTAATAACCACACTCTTCCTAGCTCTAGAGCTTTCATCTGTGACCAGAAAAAAGATGGGGAATTTCCTCATTCCAATCTCTCTCAAAGGGCAAGACAAGGATGGCTGCTAACTACCTCTCAACTCAGTTTATCACTGTGGTCCCTGACATTGGCTAGTATTTTAGTTACCTTTTTTTCTTACTGAGACAAAATGCCTGCCACCCAAGGTTAACGGAGGAAAGGTTTGTTTAGCTCACAGTTTGTAGGAGGTTCAGTTCATAATCAGCTGGCTCCAAGGTGGGTGTCACAACAGCTCATGATGGCAGAAGATAACAAAAACAGCAAGAGCAAAAGAAGATGACCAGTCTCTTTACACTCAGGCTGCTGGGACTAGGGTGGTGCCAATCCAATCAGTGGCCTGATCCAGCCATTACCCACCCTTAATCCCTGGACCTTTAACCCTAGCACTGACCATGACTCAGTCATAAACTCTACAATGAATTACCTCTTAAAAAGCTCCATCAAAAAGTTCCTGAGGCTTTGGGAGGGCATCCAGACAGAAACCATAACTGCCAGTTATAAAATAGCACAAAAAAAAATTAAAACTATATTCACTTGTATTTCTTCCAAAGCAATCAATTGGTATTTTCTTTCTTTTTTTTTTAATATTTTATTTATTTGTGTGTGTGTGTGTGTGTGTGTGTGTGGTCAGCTCAGCCTACCAGGGGGCGGGGCTGGCCGGCATGTGGCACTGGGGGACCGAACCACGGTCCCTGTGCCTTGCTAAGCTTGTTCCAAGTAGGCGCTCCAGACCACCAAGCCATCTCACCAGCCCCTCCATTGGTATTTTCATAATACTTTGTAAGCCCCTTCCCTGTATGAGGCACAATTTTGCACTTTCTTCAGTCACTTACTAATAACTTGGTGCTTGTTATGAAATCATAAAAAGATTAGCATTAGCACTGTGCTAGTGTTTTGTGTCTAGTATCTTTTAAATCTCATGCCAAATTTACAGCAGAGCAAGAAGGTATAAACAATAAGCCAAAGTTCAGATAATTTGGGTAATGCAACCATAGTCGTTGTCTCAAGAAGAGCCTAAGATTTGAATCTCCTGCTCACTTTGATGTCTGTGTACTTTGCCTTTCACGATACATTCCTTCTTTAAACATGACCCAGGAGAGACCATGCAGTGTCTAAAGATTGCCTTCCTCTCCTTCCAGTTTTGCTTTTCCATGGAGCAAGGAAAACATAGGGTCAAAGGAACATTTCATCCCGTTACTCTACTCACATTTCAGTTTGCAGTCCAGTTACCCTGCACCCAGCGCTTTTCCCCACACTATTCTGGGTCAACTTCAGGCAGACAAATGAAGCAGGATAGATAGCAGGCAGCTCAGAAGAACTCAGAGGTTTTGATCTTAGTGGATCTTGGCAGAGCCAAACAGATAACAAAAGAATAGAAGGCGAGAAGCCTTTAACATGACAACTGAAGCTACCACTTTCAAGGAGTCCAAGAAAAGTAAATTCACACCTGCCTTCCAGTCTGTACAAGTGCATACGTTTGAATGGAGGGAGAAAGAATGTATTTTATAAAGCAATATATTAGCTTCATGTATGACCTTGAATGACTTAGACAAAGTATTTCTGGGTTATGTGGTGCTAAGCTCTTCCCAGGGAAAATTTCCAGGCTGTTGTTATCCAGAACAAAGAAATACAGGAAACAATATTGTGAGGTTGTCCATTTGTTGAAAGTACTACAGGTAGGACAAGGAATATGGTCCGTGGGGTGCAGAGAATGCCCTGGAAAAGGCTTGCAGTGGTCATGGGGTGAATCACCTCCATTTTCATGTCCTCCATTCTGACATCAGATCTAGGCCATTCTGACACAACCCTACTTGATTTTGGCAGAATTGAAAATAGTGTTCTTTGACTGGTGGCAGGTGCAGGACTTGAAAGCCTTTCTGTGTGTGTGTCCTGAATCTCAAGGACTGCAGGGCACGCCCATTTGCCCAGCCATTGTGCCATACCATGATCTCCTGCTTCAATACGGTTTGTAGATTTCCATTAGTACTCTTCTGGCAAGTGCTGTGGGTGTTAAGGGTAAAGCTCTTGTAAATATGCATATGTTAATTGTTCAAATAAATGAAGAACAATCATCATTTAATTCTGATAGGTTTCAAAAGCAATCTCATACACATACTTTTTTAAATATGTACATCGCAATTATGACTATTTTCCTTCCGGACAGGATTGGAAGGGATAAATAAAAAGACCTACACCATCAAGGAGTTTTTCAACCACAAAAACAAAAGGAGAATGAAATATGAAAACAGAGGCTGATGGATTTTATAAATAGCAATGAAGGGCACGTGCAATTAAATAGACTCAGTTCTGCTCATATTGAGAATCTTCAAAGTACTTCACTTACAATCAAAGAGCTCTTATAGTCCAAGAATGGAATGAAGCAGCCATCTTTCCACCCTGTGAATACCCCACAGAGTGAAGCTGCAAAGATTGGTTGGTGATTTCATTGGCGTAATGGAATACGTAATTTTCCTGATATTTTTCAAGACTAAAAGGAAAAGCCAATGTAAAGATAGTTGCTTCCAGATAGACTCTGTGCTTGAGAGAGAGAGAGAGAGAAAAAAAAGCTTTCCTTTTCCTGACATCATTGTTCATGCAGTAATCACTATGTAAGGAGACCTGGCTAGAGGCTGAGTTGCAAAACTGAGAAAATATTCTATCATTCCAGATAACTGGAAAGTAATTTTCCATACTATTTATCTGAGATCTTATTGAAATATCTTCACTTAAATAATTTAGACTCTTTCTTTTTTTACGTATGTGGTACAGGGTCTCACTTTACAGCTCAGACTCACAGTGATCCTCCTGTACTCAGCCTCCCCAGCACTGGGATTTCAGACATGTACCACCATGCTCAGACTCAGTGGCCAGCTCAGGGCACCCGGGATCAAGGCCAGCAGGGGCATGTAGTGCTGGGGATCAAATCTCGGTCCCTGCGCTTGCCTAAGCAGGCACTTAGTCACTGAGCTATCCTGCCGGCTCAATTTAGACATTGTTACAACTACTATTTGATAGGTCAGGATTCAAAGTTTCCCAGGCACCTTGCCCCAAACACTCTCCCTCTTGGATTCCCAGGCACCTTGCCCCAAACTCTCTCTCTCCCTTGGCCCCACGCAGAGGCAAAACCAAAACTGCAGAACAGGTTCACCTGACTTTGACCTGGGCAAGCACCACAAAACTCTCCTTCGTTAACATTAAAGGTCCCCCACAGACCAGGTAGCCCTGCCAAGATCAGCACTTCCTTAGCTGTTCCAGCCAGTGAGTACCCTCCCTAAAAGATCCAATAAAGTCTCCTGTCCCCCCTTTGTTCTCTGCTGTCCTGGTCCACTAGATAGACAGCCTGCTCGATGGCCCCAATAAATCTTTTACTTGAGTTAGAATGCCTGGTCTGGTTGATCGCGTGGGTTCACACCTAACACTTTCCTATGCGAATAAAATCTTAAATGTCTTTTTCTGTGAAATCTGATGACACATTTTTTCCATTAAAGTTTAGTACATGTGATGATAAGAAATACAGAATACAGACCCAGAGCGCAGGCCCGGTGAGTGAGTGAGACAACCTGGGCAGCGGGATCCTGAATAGACCCAGAGGGCAGGCTCCGCGAGTGAGTTAGATGAACCAGGGCCCTCCCGATCCTGAATAGACCAAGAGCGCAGGCCCGGCGATTGAGGGAGACAACCCAGGACCTGGGGATCCTGAATAGACTCAGAGCGCAGGCCCGGGGAGTGAGAGAGACGACCTGGGGCTGCCAGATCCTAATTAGACCCAGAGCGCAGATCCTGAACAGACCCAGAACCCTGGCCTGGCGAGTGAGTGAGACCACCCGGGGCCCGCGGATCCTCATTTGACCCAGGCTGCAGGCCCAGCACAGAAGCCTTCAGCAG
>NDGM011149848.1:0-15617 GCA_002564305.1 Octomys mimax | reverse complement strand
TTTGTTTGTTTTTGTTTTTTAAACTTAAAAGGCAATGGCACAGTCAGGTACAGGGACAGGCAAACTAGAAGCAGCATTTTCTTTCTTTTTAGCTAGAAAAGAAGCTTTTATTATTTTAAAAACTCTTATTATTGAATCTATACTTTCAACAGATCTTTAAGGGTGCAGTACAGTATGGCTAAGTGTAAGCATGTTGAACACCAGACAGCCAGCACTTATATAACTGAAAGCTTACACTCATTGACACTCCCCATTTCCTTCCCTCATGAGCACCCCGACTATGGAATATATGATGTTACCTATTGTGTGCACCCCACATGCCCCTTCATCAATCCATTTTTTTTTTTTTAATGTGTGTGGCATAGGTCTCACTATGCAGCTTGGACTTGTAGTGATCCTCCTATTTTCAGCCTCCCCAGTGCTGGGATTAATGGTGTGCATCACCACTTCCAGTCTCAGTGGCTGGTGCAGTGCCCCAGGGGCGGAGCCCGCGCAGCATGTGGTGCTGGACATTTGGTCCCTGAGCTTGCCTAAAGAGCTGTCGCTGGCCCCATTGACCCAGCTTTTGGACATAAATTACTTGTAGTCAAAGTAATTTATCTTACCATGACAACAGTTATTTCTCTTCCTAGAAATTATAAACTATAGCTCTTCTGTTTTTTGTTTTTAAAAGAAATAAATCAGCTGCTAACATGTGAAAATCCTATTTCTCACAAATATCTGTTATTTTCCGTTCTCTACAAAGATCAGATGTAGCAACCAACCTTATATTCATTTCCAAATAGCCACAGTGACTAGGGCTGGACAGCTGTGGTTCCGTTCATGGGAAAAATGGGTTCTGTAACAATGTGCATTGTATTAATTATTGAAAATGTCCTATTAATCAACTTGGAAACTGTCCCACTGATATTTGTTTCTCAATAAAATAAAAATACAAAAAGGAAAATGGGCTCTGGATTGGCACTGTCCAGTGATCTTTGTCCTTTTATGTCCAAGCTGCACTATTACCTATCTTACCTACTTGGTTCTAAAGCTGGAGTTTGCAGTATCTGCTCCAAGAGTTGTAGCATAAATGAGAATGTCTTCTAGAAATATACATAACCTGTAGTCTCTTGTGCAGTTTTCTGTCACCTGTCAAGAGTGTAAGAGAATGTAATCACAGTAGTCTTTACTGTTGTAATTCAAAAAATAATTTACAAACTTTGGTACATGTGCCAAGTGTAGGGTAAAAAGTCCATTCCTATCTTACATTTGAACACAATACACCAGAATTAAAAACTGAAAAACTAAGTTTGTGGATTTCTTACTTCCCACCATATCTGGCTTTTTAGTCTGCCTAAGAAATGATAAAACATCAAATATATGATTCAAATTTTACTGTGCAAGTATAATAAAAAAATCAAGCATTTGGGCTCATGTAATTATAGGTATATAAGAATACTGCTTATAAATATTAACTGTCACCACAAAATTGTGAAATTATGAAAATGTGTTACCATGTAAATTTTACTTAAGAAAAATATGAAATGTTAGGCAAATATTTAGATCACAATCCCATTTAAACATCAGAAACACTCCTAAGATACTAGTATCAGCTCTTTGTTCCTGAACTGACCCAAATACCTGTCACAGATTGAAGAGGAAAAAAATGTGTATGCTAACAATAGGTATCAAGTGGAACAATTCAGAGCAGACACACTGAGAAAGGTGGGTAGATAGGCCTTTCACAGCTGAAAACTAGAGAACAGAAGATATTCTCACCGGCATACAAGTCCCTTGTTTCAAATGTGTGTGGCTTAGACCAAAGAGTACACATGGAGTGCATTTCCTAACACAGATGATGTAACTGTTCAATACACTATCAGGTACGTAGTCATACATGTGTGTGCTCATGCATGCATGAAGATTAGACTCATAGAGGACAAGGCTGCTCCTCTGAAGGGACACAATGTGTGAACAACTGATGAGCCCCACCAGGTCCTGGAGGGTAAACATGAGACACATTACAGGGTCAAGCCCATTCCAGTTTTTTCTTAGCAAAGACGTTCATTTAAAGGTCTCCAATAACTTGTAAATTCCTTACCTTATAGGGTTATTGTGAGGAATGGAAATAATACAGAACTAGAAAGCATCCTGCACAGGTCTTCACTTATATGTACATAGTCAAATGTCATTTTCTACGAAACTGTCCATTCCACTCCCATGAGGTATGTCTTCTAGAAGGCATTCCTAATTTGCTAAAGAATGCCCAAGGTACCAAGAAGCTTGGTATGTATGAAATCTCAGAGACAGTTTTAGAGTGAAATAAATTTATAGATCTTACAGAGCACTTGCTACAATACCTCACATAAGAAGCACCCCAGAGCTATATTGAAAGACAAGGAGGACTCAGGCCCAAATGCATGATGGTAACATTGCTTTATGTATAACAAGAAACTGTGACAACCAAATTAAGTTTTAACATTTTAATCAACTATAATAATAAATCAATAATAATATATAAAAATTCTGATTCATGCATCAGATTACATAAATTATACAATGTTTACAGACTTCTGAGTTTGTACCTGCAAAAATGTATATAAGTTACTGGAACATTTACTTAAGAAGTGTAATACTCTTCAGTTATAAATAATGCCTATATCATTCATATACCTGCTGAGTGTACCCCCATTTCTAGATCTGCAGCCTATTGTGTACCTCAAAATACAAATCATCTGGAAGCTTCTGAGATTAATAAACCCAAATGTATCATTAGTTAAAGATTTCAAATTCCATTGCAAGAGTAGACTTTTTGACAGAAAATAAATGAAACAAAATGTCAAGTCTAGTTTAATGCTTGAAGAGCTTCTACACTTGTTATCCAATACATCAGGAAAGACTTCATATGCAAATTAATTAGTTAAGGTGCTACCTATTGCATATTAAATGCTTCCAATGATTGCATCTAGATGATTAAAGTTATAAATCTGTGAAAACAGGGGCTTTCAAATGTGTGCTGCCAGACCATCACATTTACTACTATGAACCAGCAGTGCGATCCTTTCCCTCTTACTTCAAAGAGATCAAGTGAATGGGCATGCTTTATATTTCACATACACAAATATAAGTGACATTTACTGTATCTATAAGACAAGAGTACATGACCATCAAAAAGGTTTCAGCTTGCTTTAAAATGCAAGGTAGTTTGCTTTTTCTAAAAAGCTACAGAGGAAAATAAAAGCTCTAATGTAATAACTACTATAGGAACATTAAAGACTGAAGGGTTTTTTTTGTTTGTTTTTAAGATTCTCCTTGCTAAAGAGTAAGCACCCTTACATGGGGAGGTTGGAAGGGGAAATCAGGGGTTGGGTCAATGATGAAGGAAGGACATGAAGAAACCAATGTCACTGTCACTAATGAGCTTAGCTTTACTTAGGTTTCCATTCATGAAAACCTTTTAAATACAAGGCAGCATTTTCACAGCTGGAAAATTACAACTAAATCTTGATTTACTGCCAAAAGCAATACATGTAAGTTATGTATAATCTATGGATAACATTATATTCATGGGAGGACTGCAAAACTAGGCTCAAAGCAGAATATAGCAGCAAAAAGCAATACTTAAGCATTTTTCATGTGGGTTATACAATATTTTATATACAATTCTAAGTAATGGTCCTGATATTTTATAACATGATGCCTAGGACTGTATGGTCAATAAAGTGAATCTTAGAAATGGGAGGAAAACTGGCTGTAAAACAATACTGTTTTAAATTAAGACCAGAAACAGTTTAATTATGTAGGTTAGCTTAAAATAGGCTTGAGATAAATGTCAGTTCAGTACTTAAAAAGAATCTTGTGGAAATAGTTTTGTGCATGCTTTGTTTTTTTAGGCATTAATGCCGGTCAATTTGCTTATAAATCTATTGTACCATGCATTATTTAATGAGCACATACATTTTATTTTCATGTTTAAAGTGCTAACAAAATATATCATTAGGATATTTATATGGAAAAATAAACTAAGGTGGTCTTTCTGGCCTTTCTTCTACAATGCCACAAATTAAAACTACTCTGTTTGCACTTCTGCTCAAACACAAGAAAGACTGATATGTTTACTTGGGAGTTCACTTTTTAGTTTGTTATACTGACTGATGATGAAAATATGTAGTATGTTCACTCTGGGTCATGGGTGAAAATTCATAAACATTGGAACCAAACATTTTCAAGCAGTGGTAAACGTAGATTTCATTTTAAATACAATACTTGTCTAAGATCTTGAAGGTAAAGACACTGACGTGGTTGTGGCCAATCATCATGTATGGATAAGTCTGTTCCTTACTAATTTTTACTATACACCAAGAATTGTCCTTTAAAAATAAATTTTCTCATAAAAAAAGAACAGTAATAGCTGCAGTGCCATTACTGAGCACTGTGGAAAACAGATCACCCTAGTACAAAAATGGCATCTTGGTTCATTCCACAAAAAACCAAATCTGACTAAAGTATATTATGGGATGTGCAGGTAACTGTCATAATACTGAAAATGGTATTTGGTATTTTAAAAAGTTTGGGTCCCAATAACACTATAAAAAAAATGCTAAGAATTGTGTAACATTTAATAATTTAAAATGGTACCATGTTAAAAAAAATAATTACCCAGACCTCAAATGGGAAAATAAAAACCTACACTAGATTTTTAGGTGCCTCATAGAACTTTAATTATGAGTGGAGGGAAAAAGAGATGAAAGCGCCTTTTCTCTCATTTCTTAATTTTAGAAAGGCATGTAGCTTTTTGAACTTCAGAAGAATTTTCACAATTTTAAAATGCATGTTCTCATAGGAAAACTAAGGTAACTAAGAAAATACAGATAACAAGGAATTTTGGTTTTTGAATCTAAGCTTGGCTAAGGATTCTCTGACTCAAAATATTAAAATAAGCAAAACTATTACAGCTGCTTTTTATTTAATAATCAATAAACCCTGAATAGAGATAATACATTAGAAAAATGCTATTAGTCACTAAAGAATTAGGCAATACATGAGTCTCCATATAGAGACAAACCTTTTATTTTAAATTCAGAAAGACAAATACTCTGTTTCATAGTGTTTTAGGTTGTAAAACTGAAAAGCAAGCATAAGATTAGCAGCATTTTTGTATCACTGCCTTTCATTCTGGATTTGGGAATAATTTTATGCAAATACATAAAGCTAATTCATAAAAGAATCAGCAGTTTTGGGAGTGGACAGAACAGTTTTTGTGATAAATCCACTATGAAAGGGTGATGTAAAGCACGAACTCCATGCTAACAGCAATCTGCTCTAGCCCTCGTTCCTTGAAGTCTTATTTTGGTTCAAGACCCAAAGGCAACCATCTGTTCCATTATTTATGAAACTTGAAACCAAGCCTAATTCTTCATTCTTAGAATTTATTCACTGCTTTGGGATATTGGGCACCAGATGATAACTTATTTCCCCAAAAAATTATTTTCAGATATACCTTTATAATATTTTCCTTGCTAGTGTTTTAAAGGTATGCAGAATTTCAACAAAACAAATTGTGTTAATCTTCTGCTTATACCTTAAATAAATCTCTAATTAGGTAGAAATTAATTCAAAGAAATTCACACTGCTGTGGAGCTAATGAAGTTTCCTAAAACTTGATTCTTTCAAAAAAGAACTGAGATGATTACTTTTTGAAAATTAGCTAAAATTTGATGTACTCACACAGTAGCTTACTTGGAAACCAAGGTTCACACAGGCAAGAGTGACTTGCAGCAGATTCTCCATAATGAGCAGTAATGGTAGGAATAATGATTTGTCTTGCATCAAAAGGGCAAATAGACATTTTCAATCTGTGAAATGGTTATCCTAACCTAGAGGCAATCAGTTATTCTAAAAACACATGTTTATGTGAGGTATATGCATGTATTTTATATACAGATACATGAATATATATACATATATATATATTCATGTGTTTATGCATATAAAATTCAAACTATTTTTAAGTAGTGTTGTTAAGGAGCAATATTCCTGAAGCTAAATGCCTATAAACAGAATGCAGCCACAGAATCACTTTTGCTTTATGAAAAATCTATTCCTGAGGACTAATTCGTGAACTCATGAAGATATTTCTGGGCCTATGGCAGATTAGTGGCCAGCGCCAGCACCAGCACCCAAATGAATCCCATGGAAATATTTATTCATCAAGAATCTGGCCCATTTTCACTTTAAAAGTTTAAAATAGTTTGCTCACCTCGAAGGTCACTCTTCATAGCCCCTGCTAATATTTACAGGTAAAATAACTTTTCACAATGAAGGAATATGTAATGAAACCTGATAGTGTTACCTCTTCCAGTGGCAAGTCCTTCTTCCCTCCCTCCCTTTTGCTTACTTTCTCCATCCCTCCCTCCCAGCTTCCCACCTTTTCGCTCTCCCCAATAGCAAATGCAGCACACTTGGCTTTATTCACTGTTGGAGAACTTGCCAGCTTTCCTGGATGGTTCGTATGGCACTCTGAGGATACTGGGTGTTTCTTCCATCACCCGGACAAGAAGGTTGTCGATGTAGTCCTCAAGCTCCCGGATGTGGGTGTCTTTCCTCCGTAGGAGTTCTTTGTGTTTCACTAGCTCCTGTAGTACCTCTTCATAGGTCAGACTACGGTACCCTGCAGTGGCATCGAAAGGATTGCTGTCCTGGAATGGGGTACAGACTGTCACTTTAGCAAAGAGCGTATCAAGGGCAAACATTAAGAATTATTTAGCTTCTGAACTTTGGTATTTCAACCCTGACAAAGTTTCCCTCAGAACATCCTCTGCTAGAACTAGTGTAAAAGTTGCCAGATTTGCTGACTAGTTCTTTTTTAATTTAATTTTATCTTATTTTATTTTGAAGAGTAAAAACAAATAGAAAAAAAGATACACACAGGGTAACATACAATAATACATGTTATAGATTTTCAAAACAGGAATAGCTAATTAACAATGGCTATTATATTATCTATTTTTATCATCAAATCTGTTGCTCAGATTAACAGATACAGTTAAGATTGGGGAAATAACTGAATATTGACACTTGCTTTCAAGAAATGTTAATTTTTTTCCTTGTATTTTTTGTATTATTTTAAGAAAGTATAATAACCGATAAGACATTAGAAATGGTACACATTTAGAAGACCAAGATGAGAGGTATTCAACCATGGGTTTTGCATTACACATTGCTGTCCTCATGCTAACTAGTTCTGAAGCTGAAACTAGGAGAGATGCACCAAAGCATTGGTTATAACTCCCTTAAATTCTAACTCCCTTTGTTCAGTATGAACAGCTTCCTAATCTAAGAATCTCACAAATAGTTTAAGACCAAATTAAGGATTAAGGTCCTCTATAATTTAAACTAAAAGCTGCTACACCTAAGAGAGGATAAAAATAAAGATGCCTAAGAATTAACTTAGAGAAACTAGAAGATACTGCAAACTACACATTTGGACACAGATCCTCACTGAATTACTTCCACTGAAATGTGGCACAACACTCTACATGGGCTTTTTATGGAAGACAGCTATAAGAAGCAACAACATCAATATACTTCTCCCGATCTTCTAGGAACTGTTGAGAGCACTTAAAATTAAACCAATGAACAACCTTGTAAAATCCTCCAGATAACTTCTGCTTTTTAATATAGAGGCAGAGGAGATTTTTCCCCCTCAAATAACTAGTATTTTCCTCTGAGATATTTTCCTCTGATATTATGTAATATTGTATATTACATAATATATACGTAATTTATCAATTTCTCTTTTTACCCTAGTTATCAAGAAACTCAGAGTTCAATTAATTACAAACCATGATAATATTTACTGTTAGTATATTTGTATACTACTCACATCATGTATTTACTAGGTAATCCTAATGTATTGATAAGAAATTTTACCCAGAAACATACACATAAACACAAATACAACCAAAAAAAAGATAATGGTATTTAATTTTCATTACAATAACTCTAGGATTAATGGGTCTCCAGCAGCCACAGAAAAATATTTCTCAAGAATCAAGAAAGATGCTGTAATGTCTTATTGACACTGTGTAGCATTTACACTTTTCATTTGGAAAATGCCCAAATATAGTGATTTTTATGCCTTTTAAACATAGTTCTATCACTAAATCCAACAACTTAAAATGAATTTCATAACTTTTGTTCGAAACATTTCAATTTAAGGAAAATAAACTAAAATATGAAGGAATTGGTTTTCTTGCTCTTAAAAGACTACAAGAATCCATTTAGTGAAGGATGGGGAATAAGGACTGATTATGGCAGAAAGACCCTTTTGCCACAGAAATTGTCTTTTCCATGTTTGGTGTCTACTTTGATATGAACTCTAGAACTTAGGGTGCAATAACTTATTATGAGGAAGGCCAAAGATGAATTCTTCACCAGGCATCCCCACCCTAGAGCACCAGAGAAATAAGCTGATGTTCAGACATCAATTTGATATGGGGTTACTGAAGCGCTCTTCTTCTTGCTTACTTTCCAGGACAAACAAATAAACTCAGGACTGAAAAACTCCCATTCCTTAGAAGTTCTCAGGCTTTGTGGAGTAGACAGAGCTTACACTAGGCCATCAGAGATGCTGCAGGCAGGAATGCACAGCGGGCGTTTCAAGCACTGCAAGGGCTGGTTGTTCAATTAGGAATCAAAGCCTTAGGCACAGTGCACAATGTCTATTACTGGAGAATGGCCAGAAAATGAGGGAAAAACAGGAAGCAGAGACACTAAAATGGAAGGCTTCACACAACCACCAAGGACGCTACAAGCTATGCTAAGGAGTTTCAGACTGCATACTATGGGAAACGAGAAACCACTGAAGGTATCTAAATAGAAAAATGGCATGACTGAAGTTACACTCTAGGAAAATCCAAGTGGCAAGAATGGGTAAGAGCATTTGGAGGTGATGAGATTATTCACAGGACTATCTAAGTATTAAACATAAGAGTTAACAAGAATGAACAGAGGAGGTATTAAAAGGTCATGAGTGTAAATTCTGTAAGATATATTTAAAACGACTTATTTTGGCATTAAAAACTGGAAAAATGTGTCTTTATGATTTAATATTATTTTGTCCCTGAAAACACTACTCTAAGACCATTAAATAACAATTCTAAGGGTGCTGGCTTTTTCTTTTGAATCAAATAAGTTTACACACACAAAGTGGTTCATGTAGCTACTAGTTCATTTAACTGTCTATGAGTAGTTTGGGTTATATAACACTATAATTGTCTTAATTATATTTTCACAAAGATAGACCATGGAGGTAAATATATTTTTGAAATTTATCAAAGGTACAGTTTCTTCTCAGCCTAAATTGAAAGTAATCAAATTAGGTCTTTTCTTATCTAACAAACAAGATGATCTCCATGGTCTCTTTCAACTCTCAGATTTTGTAGGCTACCAAGTGATTTTTCTGAATTGCATTTTTACAATTAATTGTCCCAACTACTATGATTTCATTTTTCTAATAACATTCAGTGAAAAGTGAGAGCTCTTATAAGAACTGAAGGAATTAATGAAATTAAACTAAATGTGATGTTACTGATTGGTTGACTGCTTTCTGTTTTTTCTTAACGTAATAATAGCATCTGTTTCAGTCTCAAATCTTAATGAAATTATACAGCAACAAATTGATTTTTCCAAAGTAATTAAATGATACACAGTTAAAAAATCATCTGCAGTTATATTAAACATTGTATAAATAATAATGGCTAATGCAGTTAAAATTTTTTAGCATTTCTCTAAAGACAATGAAAAGATATCAAAAGTTTCTAATTTTGATATAATTTGCTTAATATGATATAAATTAATCTAACAATCTCCCAAGGTAATCTATTATCTCAGAATGCTGCTCAACACTTTGCAGCCATAGCTGAGAATATACCAACATATTACCCACCCCTTCAAGTTACTTATTTTCAGTAAAACTTCCCTTTGTCCTTTAATGTGACAATTTTATTCTAAATTTCAGCATCAAGTCTCTGGGTAAGAAACATCTTAGAAACACATGTACTATTAACTGCATTCTGGAAAAGAATATAAAATAATTAAAAACAGCTTCAGGTTTGGTTCCAGATTTTACTCAATATTTGAAATCCATACAAACCTTCTAATTTTAGGCATAAGATTCTTACACTGACAGATCTATGCAATAAATCTATATCCTTCTGCTAATATAAATGCAAAGAAAAGAATACAAAGATTAGTATTAACTAGTGTAAACAACAGAAAACTATCTTCTGGTTATAAAGTTAGTTTGCTTAAAGAGGAAAACTCTCAGGGAAACATTAAAAACTTTTTTCAAGATATATTTACTATTGTTCTTGGAAAAATTTTGAAAACTGAGAAATTTCCAAACTGGTACAAACCAAACACAACTCACAATGAAGCCTTTAGGTACCCAGTATGCCAACCTACAGCGCTCCACAGCGACAGCACGTATGTTAAGATGTCTTATTTTGAAATTTAATGTGAATTTTTCTTTTTCTTTTCCCCTTTCACAACTAATCCTGCTCATTCCTGTTCTGTGTCTGCTAAAAAATGTCCACATGCAGATACAGAAGCGGGGCCTGGGTGAGCAAACAGCAGAACCATCACATGAAGTGTTTTAATCAGAATTTTAAATAACAGTTGTACACAGAATGAGAATTACAAGCATTCTATTTTTACTTTACACATAATCTAGCCTTTTAAGATAGGAAATATACATTTTTTACAATATTTAAATTTAAACAAAAGCAAATTATCAGAGCTCAAAATAACTGAAGATTTAAAGAAAGGTTGTCCTGGCAACCAAATATTGGTGGGGCACTAACTGACATCCAAGGCAACTGGAGGGGAGAGAGTGAGAGAAGATGAAGGTTTGGCATTCTCCGATCATCTCATTATTGTTCTAATGAGGAACTTTGCTCTGGGAATATCATCTCAGCTACTTTCACATCTTTTGTCCTCCTCCCTTCATCTCCCTTTCAGTTCTTAATTAGGCCTTAAAGAGCTCACGCTGCCCTTTCAACTGGCTACTGCTCCTGCTTAAACACCGCGCTTTCACAGACAGGTGTTGGCACCAGCAGAGACGACGTACAAACTTAATTACAAAATACTATATCCAGAAGGGAAGAAAATAACTTGGTGGACGTCTATTACTGGAGAACTTAATGTAAATTACTTCAAACATCTTATAATCTCCAACATAAAAATTGTTCAAATACTTTTCCTCAATAAGTCGGTCTAAGGATGAGCTTTCTCCTCTTAATTGTATCTTGCAGTAAATTAACAACACCTAGTAATCCTTTAACTGTCATTTAGAATAGTTAGCATTCCTGAGAAAAATAATCACACATCATGGATTCTTTTATCACCTTTAAATCCTTTAACTAAAACAATTTTCACATTTTATTTCTTTAAAGATTTCTAAGCATGCTTTAATAGCAATAAATTACAAGATTTGGAAAAGTACATTTACAAGCACATAGAAATTGTAATTAAGGTTACTTAATAAACAATGGCTACACATTAAATCGATTTTTTGATGTTGCATTTTGTTTGAGATTAAGTAACCGCCTGATAGAATTCATTTTCCTATCTGATCAAAGGCTGACTTCATATATTCTGACATTTCTTGCCAGACTGCCATATTATAAAGACTTCAGTATTTATGAAACATCAAAACTCACAAATCATTTACATAAAACAGTACAAACACAATACAACATCCTGTGCTTCTACAATATTTTCTACAATTTTCAGGACAGACAATTGCTTTTATAAAGTAAATTCTAACTCCACCTTTACTTCTTTTAGGCATATCACATCATAGAAACTCGTGATATGTGATAGCTTAAAAAATTCACATTGTACATCTGGATCACACACATTAAGGACAGATGGTTGAAACAGCAACCACAAGACTCTTGAAATAAAGGCTCTATTTCTGTTTTTCAGTGAAAATTTAGATTTCTACTAAGAATATTTGCCCATATTTTTGTAAAGTAACTTATTATCTAGATTTAATATATTTAGAATTGACTACAGATGCAACAGAACTCTGAAATCTAACACTGGACTTCAGATAACAATAAAAATGAAGTTAAGATAGCAAAATAATTCTTGCAAAATACAAGAGAGGATTTGGCTAGTTGCTGACAATCCTAGTAATATATAGTATATGGGTTTGTTCTGACCAGGAAGGTATACCCTAAACTATTTGTCTTTCAAATAGTTTCTTGATTAACTAGGTCTCTGGCTGGCTGCTTTTCTGATTGTTGGATGGTAACAAGCAGTTTTACTGTTTTTTCAGTCACAATTCCAACAACAACAAACACATCAGTCTTCTGCACGTGTTGTTAATGCATAAATAAAATGTCCACTTTAGCATACTGTTGCTAAACTGCAAACAAAATATTTAATTCTAAATTGCATTAGTTATAACTGCTTGAACTTCCACTAGTCATATAAAGAAGCTACACCCTACTATACAAAAGCAAAGGCTGAATTTCACTTTCCCTCTTGCTCCTCCCAAACAAAGTAGATCTATAACACTTCAGTAACTGAAATATTCAAGGAAAGGGAGATATTCTGAGGACTGTATGTGCCTGAGAGCAGACTAATTTGTTCTCTGATAAGCCTCTAACCCCCTCAGCAACTTACCGGGATTTTCCTGAGGTCTTCACTGCTTGTCGGATTCATATGAAAACTAAGTAATAAAACAAACATAAACATTAAATGTGTGTCATAGTCCACATGGAAATAAACACAGAATTAGAAAATTCTTCACCAATATTGCAATAAAAATTTCTGAAGTCCAAATTAACTCAGAGAAATGAAACTGAATCCAAGATGTAAAATAAAAATAGCATTCATTCAACATTCTTAACACTCACTTGGCTACAATTTTAAACTAAGAAAGAAAATTATTCAGTTATCAGAATTGAGTAATAGATCTAAATGTATAGTTTCTAAACATCTTTAAGCATAGTGATTTTACTAAACAAGATACTTAATGAAACTAGTTTATAACAATCATTTTATAACACACTAATTCACCTTAGGAATTGATATAAAACCATGGAGGCTTAAGTAAATTTATGTTTGGAAAGAACAAAAGAGTTAAAGTACTCTTTGTTTAAAATGCTAGAGGTATTAGAAAAATTAACTATCAAACATTATCCTATCAATGAGAATGAATTCAGATTGGCATGGACCACTTCTGTCATTAATGTGATTTCTAAGTAGCCAGCTTTCAAAACTTAAAGACTGAAGCAGACCAAAGCAATACAGATTTCTTCCATGCAAAGAATAAGAAAACATCACAGCTGAATGTTATAACCATTTTTGCCTTTGAAACTTGTCCATTAGGACCAGGACTATACCCCAAAAGAAGCTCAACTTCAAAGCCATCTGATGAGTAAATATTTCATCAGCGCTTTTCAAGTTTAATTTTTACCCAGCACTTAAGAGTATTAGCCTCAGAACTGCTACAAAGCATTGCTGTCCTACAGGCCTTTCTATTCCATGCACACAAGAAAAGACTTACTGTAAGATATGTATTTTTTCATTATTTGCATATTATCAGTCAAAAAAACTGGAATCCTTTGAAGATGTAAGAAATTCACTTTTGAAACTTTTAATTGTGTGAAAGAACTACAGACTGGATATCCTAGTTAGAAAATATTTATAAGTATGTATCTTAAGGTATACATGCATACAAAGCCATCAAGAGACTGCCACACAGCCAAAGTCTCATTATAAGATTTGTAGCATGAGCTTCCAAGAACTGGCTGATGACCTTTTTTAGGTAGAGATCCTGCTGAGTTTTGTATGTCAGCAGAGCTGGGTGACGTGGCAGAAAAGAGTGAAACATGCTTAAATACCTACAGTGCACTGTTGCCATGCTTATGTGGCTGCAGCCCAGTTTCATTCTCTGTATCTCACCATCTCTGTGGTACTGCACCTGCTCTAGGACTAGTGTCACCACACCAACAAAGCCTAGGAGTCTGATTAAAGAGCAGCTGGAAAAAAAAAAATCCAGACCTTTCACATAGTTCAATTTGACCTAGAGTACAGTGGTAGCAGCTGCTGATACATGTGATTTCCAATCCATGCCAGCCAAGAGAGGCATCCAGCAGGACCACACTCTCCTTGTGCCCCGTTATCTCATGGCATGGCTTCTGATGGCTCAAGAAACACATTCTGGTACATTCCTCTCTGTCTGACCGACACCCTCAGGCACAAACGATTTTACACCCATGTCTATGAGAACACCAAGGTGCTCAGGAGCAGAGAAGTGATTGAGGGACTGGAGCAAGGAAGGCAATAGGCATTCAAATCCTGGTTCTGCCTTGCACCATGTGAATCTGAGAGCATTACTTAACATTTATGATTGATTCTTTTGCTGTAAAATGGAGTAGCAAAAGTATGATGATAAGTTAAAATGCAAAACACAGACCACTGACTAGCGGGGGCACATGTTTAAGAAACATGAACTTACATTGTAGTAACAGTGGCAGAGCAACTAACACACAAACATTGTGTAGCATTATACCAGACACTGTTTTAAGTACTTTATCAAAATTAAGACAGACCTAAAGGGGGTTATATGGTTCCATAGTGTTGTATCCTCCAATACCTTCATTTTAAAAACACAACAGCAAGTCACAGAGAAGTTGGGTGACTTGCGTGCAGTCCTCCCAGTGACTAAAGCTGTCTGTCCTCCTGTGTGTGACACGCACATGAAGAACTAGTCCTCCTCTCCATAAGCAGAGCTCCATGAGCACTGGTTGTACTGCTGAAGCCCTTAACTGAGAGGCTCATAAACTGATCAGGCAACACCAACTCATGGTGACAAAGCATGAGGTAGAGCTGTACTTGGAGGAAGAGGGGAAGCACTCTTGACAACTGTAGTTTTAGAGTATACAGAGAAAAGCAATGTTCTATTATACTAAGCCAGCAAACAGGGCCTATTTCATGGGGAAAAGTAGGATCTGAAGTTACAGAAAGGAGCTAGGCTGTATCTCAGTGATAAAGTGCTTGCCCATCATACACAAGGCCCTGGGTTTAAATGGAAAAAGTAGACTGAGTAGGCTAGAGGAGGAGAGCTCTAGATCATCTGGCATGGTCTGAAGCTACAGGACAGTACCATTGTGGCAGAATACTGAGGAGACTAGAATGCGAGCAGCAATTGTGGGAAGGAGCCCCTGAAGGGTTCTAAGGCCAAAGAAGAGAATACTGGACCTCATCCAGAGAGCAATGGGCAGTTTTCTGACAAGGTTAACATTCAGATGTTTCATATTTGCTGGCACAAGTCATCCTACTACATCTTTTGAGAATGAACATTATAACTATAAATTCTAATGTTATGTCTGAGGAATTCTACAAATATTCTACTTGTTATAATAAGGGTTTTTAAGGAACAGGCTTGTAGGACAATGATTTTATCAACATCACAAACCTAACAATACATAGTAACCAATAACTTGCACTTAGGAAAGTAAGATGAAACTCAGTAAGGAACTGAAAATTCTTTTTTTTTTTCCATAATTTTACTGAGAAACAAATAGCAATGAGACAGTTTCAAATCAAATTAGTAG